>CAKNWT010293117.1:7100-22700 GCA_932066315.1 Andricus coriarius | reverse complement strand
ATATTCGAAATTTGAAAAAACAAAAAAAGGATAAATTACTCCTATTCTTTACTGATTCTAGAAAATGAACTTTAATATTATAGAGAAACAAGGAAAGACTTTTTTAATTTTGTTAGACCCACAAATATTATTTGTTTTAAATAATTTAACAAATAAGGTGTGATGTATTTAACACAAAAGAATGGACTGCCTCAACCAAACCAATATTCGTAAAAGCATTTATACTATAATTTTAAGCAATATCTTGTTATTAGTTTACAGGTAGGTATTAAACAATTGATTGCTTTTAAATTTCAAAGATATTGAAAGTTAAATTGTATAATCATATTTTTTTATATTAAACCTGAAGTTTTCAGTTTTAAAAATTGGATTGAAATCTAAATTGTGTGGCAATAACAACATTTTGTCCATTAGCGTTTTGTCAATTTCATGTTCAACTTTTTATTGGTACAAGATTTGTTAACATTTTAAATATTGCAAGCTTTAACAAAATTTAATTCGAATTCCTTCATTTTTTAAATGTATGTCGGATATTTTTGTAAAATTTGTTTTCAAAAATAAAGTGGTTATGAATTTGATTAAATTAAAGGCTGCCACTGTCGGTGAGAAATTCGTTTCTGTTGATATAATTTATCAGTTATTTACAATTAATGTTGCCACATAACTGTTATAGTTTCAATTTTTCTGACATGCATGGAAGAAATGTCTCTTAGAAATTAAATTCCGAGTTAAATTCTACGTTTGGAAATAGAATTCCAAATAGAAATATAAATTTTTTCATTTTGTACATTTAATAGGTTACAATAAGATCGTACATTTTTCTAAAGTAAAAGCGCGGAGAGATACGCGAAACCGCCCGTCCGTCTTTCAACACGATGCGAACAGATGCGAAAGCGCGACTATAACTATACCACGTTTGAGGTCTGTTGCTGTTTCAAAAATCTGATGTAACATACGCGCCACACAGGGAACGTAACGTTCCCTGACTGAGAGAGCAGTCGTCATAAACAGAGGGCGCATTGTAGCCCTACAGTTTAACGCAGCAGACGTGCGGGTGAGTTCCGCTGCTGTACAAAATTTCTTTCCGTGTAGATTTAACTGATACGTCGAGTTATGGCAAATGGTGTCCATAACTAGACATCTAGTAGCGTGTTGCCCCCCACTACACTTTTACTCCCTTCGCTGCTCCCTCCTACACCCTGCACCATCACTATTCCTCCCTCTAGCCAGCTTTCTAATTTTCGGCGTCATCATCTCCAGTTTCTTGCAGCCGCTTGCATAATCTGCTGGACTTGTGGAACTTTTTCTCCTACAAGGCTATAATTTCAAGCAACGTAAACTTTGTCTTTCTTCAGTGTCCCCGCCATGTTGTTTTGAAGATAATGTTTCATGCCGTTTGATTTCTTCGTCAAATATAAAATCATACCTTTGGCCAGTGTTTAATAAACGAACATCACTTTTATTATGTTGTATACATTTTCAAACCTATCCCAAAAATCCTCAAAACATGATTATTTTCCTGAAAAGAAAACTTTTTCGGAACACTATACATCTGGTAAATTTTACCAGAAAACGAGTTAAATTACCTAAAAACAGGAATGTAAACCTAACTTAATGTTCGGTTACTTTTACTAGACAGCTAGTTAGCCCTCCTAACCACGGAAAGTTGGCCGTTTTAGATGTCTGGTAACTCATACTGGCGCGTCTAACTAGACAGCGTGTTGGTTCATATTTTACTAGACTGTCTAGTAGGGCTAACCAGAATCCTTGTTACCCCAACTAGACAGTTTTCTCCGTGTGTATAAGATTTAATACACATGTGTGTGAAGCAAATATGCACTACCGTTACTGAATTGTAACATACATTGATGTAGTGAATTTATTATACATGTGTATTAATTTTAATATACAGGTCGTTATATCAGTTTGCGTGAAAACTCAAAGTGCTTTCATTTCTTCAAATCTTGTCAACTATTGGTAGTTAAATTAACAATCTAGAGTTCGTCGACTGAATTCTTAATTATAATGAAATTGCAATGTACGGGTGGAACTTTCCCCTAAATTCGCTCTAAGTAGTACAAATTTAATGCGAATACAGTTGATTGTAGATCAGCTCTGTTATTTACATGGGTATATTAAATTTAATATTATTTTTAACAGTGTAGGCCAGAGGCATATCCGACCAAAGATATGACTTCGGAATACTCTTCGCGTTTTGCGTGAGGTATTTTCGAAGTTCGGTTTTCCAAATTTTCTTGTAAGCGATAACTTTCAGTCATGTATCGCGGATGATTAAAAACGATTTTTGAAAGAAAATGGTACGGACATTAAATTGAGCGCATCTTATCACCCTAAAACTAATGGTTTAGCAGAGCGGTATGTACAAACGCTCAAAGGAGCATTACGAGCAATGAAACCAAGTAACGAAGAGGAAAAGCATAAAGCCTTATGCGACTTACTTTTACAATACCGCAAAACTCCTCATGGCACAACAAACCAAGCACCAAGTGTTTTGATGTTCGGGAGACAAATTAGATCGCGGATTGATTTTATGCTTGAAACGAATAAAGAGAAAAAGAAAAAAGTATATGTTGATACGACTTCAAAAACGTTTTCAATGGAAAATCGTGTCATATGTCGAGAGTATGGTACGACAGATAAGTGGAATTTCGGTAAAATATACGAAATTTTGGGTCCTCTTCATTACTTAATTCGACTCGATGACGGAAGAGTACAAAAATGTCATATAGATCAAATACGTAAAATTAGCGAAGATGTACCTGTGATGACAGAGTTAGATCTAACCCACGATATACTCACTCTCCGAATGAGAACAATAATAATAAGGCGAGCGATATGTGTGAAATCTGGGCGGAAATCTTATGAAAAATGTAATGTCAAAAAAATCTGTTATTTCTGTACCTACGGCGACATCCACTGTCAATGTACCGAAAGAGACTCCGTTACCGCACAGATCAACGAGAAATCGTACTTCAAAATCCCATTTAATTAACATGGGGAAATTTTGTATTTTCGAAAAATTGAACTAATACTTCAGGGTTTGATCGAAACGTGCGAAATTTTTTAGAGATTGAATAGAAGTACCTATAAAATAAAACCATACTAATCACTTTCATTTTTAACCCTCCCTAACCTCCCCCCCCCCTCCCCTCCCCCCCAGCGCCCCAAATATGACCCAAAAATAAAAAATTACATTTTTACGTATTATTGTTACTTCTTAGCAATTTCCGTCGTCTTTTGCATACAAATAATTACTAATGGACAATTTGAAAATTTCCCATGACTCTTTACACAATTTTTAATTGTTTAAACAAATGCAACTTATTTAAACTATTATTTATTCCCAAAAAGGGTAAAAAATAATCGTTTTTTCTGATTGAAATGTAATAGTTTGCCACTGTTTGGAGAAGTAAATTTTTTTTTAACTATTATGTAAATATTTAAACAATTACTTATAGTTTATTCGACACATTTCTAAAAATTGACCCAGAGATGTCCTGTTTTTTCTCAAATTGGTATTGAGACGGTCCGTTCTATTTTCATATATAGAATTAAATCATAGAGCTACGGGCGAATATTTATATTGATACGCCTCTGACTCAAAAGTGGACAAGCAGGTGGAACGAAGGGATGATTCACGAAATCATTCAATCATACGATCGATTGCGCGCGCCATCGGCTAAATAAGTGGGGATAGCGTGGGACCAATGCACTTTATAAATCGATCCCGGTATCGGTACCGAGTGACTTCGTACGCAACCCTCTGCGAGGAAGAAGCCTCTCTTGGTCCCTATGATCTACCTGTCAATCGGCACAGAGGTTTGAATTGGAGTAAGCATCACTCAAGGGACGCCACTTTCAACGGATTCTCCCGTTGTAGTCAAAACTTCCGTCCACTAATCTATCCAAATTTGTTAGAATTTGGGTAATTAGACGTAAGTTTTTGGGGTTTACATTTATTTTTCATTTTTTTATTAGTTTGATGTAATTATTGTAACGACTTTGCACTTTATCTCATGATAAAGAACCTCGTTGTGCATGTTTGCATCTAATTGTGGGAAATTTCTAGAATGAAAAAGTAGTGCGTGCAACATTATTGTAACGACTTTGCACTTTATCTAGTGATAAAGAAACCTCGTTGTGCATGGTTGCACCAGCTACTGAAATTCGAATGGGAAATTTTGCTTTCATTTTTTAATAAAGATGGAACCAGAAAGGAATTCGTAACGACTTTGAAATTTATCGTATGATAAATAATTCGTTCTTTATTTAATTTTCAAATTTAGTTATATAATGGTTAGGGCTAGTTTTAACATCCTATCAGTATTGGAATCAACTTATATAGTTGGTTGCAATTTACTGGACAGGAAAGAGTAAACGCAAATCGAACGAATATCTCGATGAAAATAAAAATCATTGAGATGAGTTTGAAATGCAACATTACCATTACTAAAAATTAATCTAATTTTTAGTAAAATCAAGACCATTAACTAAGATTGGCCAACTGCATAATTAAATTTTGAATATTAATCAATACAAAAGCGATCCCCGGTTTAGAGATAATTCGATAATGTTACAGTATCCTATGCTACTTTTTGTTGAATGATTATATAATTCTGATACATATCTTTTAATGTTTAATAAATTTCTATTTGTTTAACCAATTTTGATTTGCTTAAGCAGTTTTTTTCAAAAACTTTAAAAAAATGAAATGACATAAAATACATATAATTATTTTTCTGACTGTATAGTGTATAGAAAGAATATATTAAACATTTTTTAATCTTTTACACAAATATAATTTGTTTAAGCAATTACTTTTCCAAAAATACTTTTAAAATCGTATTTTCTGGATTAAAGATACAGTCAACTTTCTTTTATTCTACAGTTCGGTTATTCTACAGTTCGCTTATTCTACACCCCCTATACACGCTTATTCTAATTTGCGCAGTTTCGTGATCTCCCACCACGGTCTCTGTACGGGCTGTACGGCCACGCCCGCATAAGAAGGTGACCAATTAAAAAAAGAGGCCCGAAGAGCGGGAAGCTTTGAATCGAGTGTTTTTTCACGACGTCATGTGAATACGTTTGACGACGTTCGAGAAAATATTATAAACGTAAAAGTCATAAATGTACAAATAGTAATATTTCTCAAGTGTAGAATATATTTTCTCAATTATGTTCCATTCTTTTGTCGATTCACGACCTTTCAGTTTCACGAAATAAAATATCCTAAATGTCAGCTGAGTCGTACTCTAACCTCAAATTTCGGACAGTTGCTTGTATTTCGTGAAACTGAAAGGTCTCCAACCAATAAAAGGACGAAGAAACAGAATTGCGCAAATGCATTCTACATCTGAAAAGATTACTATGCAGACCTTTATATCTTACCTTCACGTTTCGGAGATTTTCTCCAAAAAGTCATATGCAGTTGCAGTACCATGTACAGGGTTGCACGGTTACGTGTAACTCAAACTTTTATACGTATAATACGTATTTTACGTATTATACGTAAAAAATGTAATGAACGTAAAAAATGGCGGACCTGAATGGTGGGTGGAGGTGGCGGGTGAGGGAAAAGAGCATAATATAACCTCACTTATTCCGGAATGCATTACGTGAGAGATTAAATGAATTAATTTTTATAAACTTTGAAAAATGAGTAAATCAAAAGATTGCACACGGGGCAAAAAGCAAAATTTTTGCCATTTTCCCTCTTTAAAATAAAATTTAACTCCTCCCAAAAGGAATTTCTGGGTCTGCCACCACTAAACATCTTTTAATAAATTAAGAAGCTATGAAGCAAGTCAGTCAGTGTCTTCGGCGTATTAAAGAATGAGGTTATGTTTATTTTCTATATAAGAGCAGTCGCCATCTTAAAAACGTAAATTACATGTAAAAAACTAGGGGCGTAAATTACGTAGGTAATTTACATGAAAAAACTACGTAAATTACCTAAGGTATATTACGTACGCAAACCTGACCATGTACCAACCTTCCTGACAGCTGGCATTTCCAACGATCGACGTCATGCCACAAAACTCACTATTCCGCGAAATATTTGCGTCGTTTTTTGATTCTATATTTTGACTGATTTTTAGTTGACAAATCATCGTACGTCAACAAAAACACTATCGCTAACAAAGCCTAACGAAACGCGACTTTTTCAACTGCGCAATAAGCCAAATATCCACCCGCCTGAACCGTTTCCATAATATTACGTCATATATGTACTCGACTGAGTACTCATGCACTCGGCCCTTCCGAGGCGAGAGTCCCAACCATCTCTCGCCCTACGCGCTGAGAATCTGTCAGAAACTATGTGGGCCAGCAGTTCTAGGAAAGTTGAGTGTATTTATTTGTATTATTATTTATTTCAAATCTCCCGTGCTTTTCAGTTGAAAAAGTTGCATACATTCGACCCATCGATATAAGAACGGGGCAGCCAATGAGCGTCGTTAATAAAAATAGACTGCCGAATCGCGGTACGGAGGTGGGGGCCCCTCCAGTCTTAGATTATCCGAACGCAAATGTTTCAAGGCCAGTAGAATAAAAGAAAGTTCACTGTAATTTTGAATGATTTCGAGGAGTAATTATTCAATTCTCGAAATTATTCAATATTATATTTAATTCAGAATATACGATTTAAACAATATTAGTGGAAAAATAATTATTTAAACAAATTATATTTGTTTAAACAATTAAAAAATGGTTAATATATTCTTTCTATACACTATACATTCAGAAAAATAATTATATGTATTTTCTTTCATTTCCTTTTTTTCAAGTTTTCGAAAAAAAAACTGCTTAAGCAAATCAAAATTGTTTAAACAAATAGAAATTCATTAAACATTAAAAGATATGTATCAAAATTATATAATTATTCAACAAAAAGTATCATAGGATACCAATTGGAGAAGAAACTGGACATCGCTGGGTCAATTTTTAGAAATGTTGAGAATAAACAATAAGTAATTGCCTAAACAAATTATATTTGTTTGAACAATTAAAAAATGGTTAATTTATTCTTTCTATACACTATACAGTCAGAACAATAATTATATGTATTTTCTTTCATTTCCTTTTTTTCAAGTTTTCAAAAAAAAAATTGCTTATGCAAATCAAAACTGTTTAAACAAATAGAAATTTATTAAACATTGAAAGATATGTATGAAAATTATATAATTATTTAACAAAAAGTAGCATATGATACCAATTTGAGAAAAAACTGGACAACTCTGGGTCAATTTTTAGAAATGTTGAGAATAAGCAATAATTAATTGTTTAAATAGTTACATCATGTTTTTTGAAAAATTTACTTCTCCCAACAGTGGCAAACTAATACATTTCATTTAGAAAATACGATTATTTTTTACATTTTTTGGGAATAAATAATTGTTTAAATAAGTTACATTTGTTTAAACAATTAAAAATTGAGTAAAGAGTCATGGGAAATATTTAAATTGTCCATTAGAAATTATTTGTATGAAGAAGACGACGGAAATTGCTACAAAGTAACAATAATACGTAAAAATGTAGTTTTTGAATTTTTGGGTCATATTTGGGTCGCTGTGCGGGGGTGAGGGTGGGTTAAAAATGAAGGTTATTAGTATAGTCTTATTTCATGGGTACTCCTCTTCAATCTGTAGATAACTTGGCACATTTCGATCAAACCCTGAAGTATGAGTTCAATTTTTCGAACATCCAAAATTTACCCATGTTAATTAAATGGGATTTTGAAGTGCCCGGTGGCACGTGTTAATATTCGAATATCGAAAAAAAAAAAAAATATATGGATTTTCTTCCTCCGGAAATGGAAAATTTTGGGAGGGACCTTGCCCTCTAGGGTGGAAAGTGTTTTTTGGACCACCCTAATGAGCACTGATAACGATATTCCAAAGCTCGATCCGAAAGCAAGACCAGAGCGTCACCGGGTTTTAAACTGTACACACGTATCGACTGTATAGGCATTAATATACACCCTTTTACCTTACAATAAATAAGTGGTGATAGTTAACTGTTGTGAACATTAATACATATACTTTCTTCATACCTACAAACCTAACAATGGGAATGGGTAACTCGAGATTCGGTTTTTGTTTTTGAATTTCTTCGATGCATTTAAGTATTTGCTTTGAGGGTAAAATTGTTGGATAAATTTCCCCTTGACAGGCAAATAAAATTGCGTCTATTAACATCAGGGTTTGCAATTCGAATTCCGACAAGAACGTATCTAATGTCGCGATATGGACTTCCAATTCCTGAGATAGTTGCAAATCTTGTATTTTATTAATATGTCTTTTAATTAGTTTTCTATATGCTGAGCGAATTCTTTTACCTTCTTGGCCATTAAGGTCTATTTTATTTTATTTTGATTGAAAATCAATTTTACAGGTTGTGTGAAATTTTCTAAAAGAACCGCCATTTGCGCCGTGTTATTTTAAATTTCCTCTATTTTTATGTCATAATGAATTGTATCATTTTCATCTAAATTTCCAAATAGAACTGCAACTACAGTTCCTAAAAAGCCGAATGATGCCCGTTTTCTGCGTTTATTGTTGGGACTACTTGACAATAAATCGTTGAGTTGCTCCTCGAATTCACTTAACTTGCTGATTCGCGTGCTCAGGGCTTCGACTTTGTCCGTATTGAAACATTTTTGTCCTAATTGGTTGCAGAATCTCCGTATGATGTTGACATTTGTGATGACGCTGTCTTGTAGCAATCTCCATTGTTTAAGATCGACGTATGATACCATTTTCCAAATTGTATAATATGCTTTCAGTTCTCCTATGTATTCCGAGAATAATCCTGAACTCTGCGGTAACTCCAAAATCTCGACAGTGACATCTGATGTCATTATTCCTCCTACTCTGAAGGATAGACGGGTCTTATTTTATCTGTATGTACATCCTGAACTAATGAAAGGTTGATACGTATTCTAACATTATTTTTGTCTCTTATTGCTATGATTTCTTAAGGTCCTACGTTTTCGTAATCGAATTTCCCACTTTTAACTTCTTTTTGTAAACGAACATTTTGACCTACAAAAAATTTTCTTGGTCGTGCGAACATGGCGATTGGTATAATTTTGTCCAATTGGAAATTTTGCCGTACGTATTGAGTTTTATGTAGTCTGTTAGAACATGGTGGCTGCGTTTTAATGCTGCATTTAATTGTGGTTGATATGTAGTGGATGTGATCTGTTTAATTCTAAAAACCTTTGCAAATTCCTTTATTAGTTTACTTCTAAAATTTTTTCCTTGATCAGTTAAAAAGGCTCGAGGTGTACCAAATTTGCAAATCAGGTTTCCAACCATTTCTCTAGCGATTCGTTTAGCTGATATGTCTGTCAGTGCCGACGCTATGGAGTACCGCGAACATTTATCCTGTAGGGTTAGAATGAATTTATTTCCTTTACTTGCAGTTGGAAGAGGTCCATATATATCCATTACTACTTTGTCGAATGGTTCCGATGGTGTACCGGTGATTATCATCGGAGCTCTAGGCTCATTCCTTATGGATTTGCTTTTTTGGCATTGTGAGCATCGTCTAATGACTTCGCGTACATCTGACAGCATGTTAGACAAATAAAAATCTTGTAAGAGACACTCTTTGATAATATCGCGTCTTTCGTTCGCCGAAGGTGTATAAAGATTCTCGTCACTTTTTGTGTTTGATCTTTGGTTGTGTTGAAACATTTTGGGGTTATAGTTTTGGCGTTATAGTTTGTAAATCATGATTGCGAGACATTCTAAACGATTTTATGTTGAGTTCTGTTATCAGTTGTTTTAATTGTTTAATACATGCTTGTATTACATTCAGATCCGGGACATCTTTCGCGGATTTTAAATCGTTAGAGCGAATATATATGTTTTTCCGATTTTGAAATACGTAGTTTCGCCACAAATGCTTTTTGTTTGTTTTACAGTTTCCTCAGATAACGTACGTCTTTCTATTAAGGTACGGCCTATATTTGTATTTGTATCATTATTGTTAGTAAAGAAAAATGCAATGTTATGTGTTTCAGTAAAAAGGTGTTGTTTGGATATAATTATTTATGCTAATGACTTGTCCTTACAAAGCTCGGATTTTGTTAACCTTTTCTTGCTGCCGGTGTTATGAGTGATTCCGCATCGCTCTGTACTCCTTGGACTAAATTTGTTGATTTCCCTGGTCGACTATCACGAGGTTCTTCCACCGCATCTTGAACAATGTGCAATGGGTTTTTTCCCGTGTTTCTACCTCTGTGTATTTCATTCTGTATTTCTACTTCTTCTTTTTCTATCCCTGCTTCTTTTTCTTCTTCTTCCTATTTTTCTTTCAAGACTTCGATTTGTACCTCATGGTTGTCCTTTGGGATGTCTCCGGATAAATTTATTCTTCCAGGAGTTGCTAAAGGATTATCATCCTTCTTCTTCGTCCGCTGATGAAATCGGGGTGATTTCTACTTCTGAAATGTTTTCCCATTCCATAGAAGATTCTTCTAAAACCAATGTTTCCCTGGTGATATTTTTACTTGGGGCCTTCCCTTTACGGCTACCTCTTTTTCTTTTCGCTGTAAATTCAGCCTGTTCCTGGGCAATGAATTTTTTTTGCCTTGGATTTTCACTCGACTTGTCTTTCAAACGAAGTCTTGTGCTGGGCTGGTGAAATTCCTTGCTCTTCTTTTTTGCCTGACATTGTTTTGAATCAGAGTCCGACATTCTGTTACTCTCTTTTGACTCTTGATTTATTTCTGGTGGTGTTAGTGTTAATATTTCGGAAACTTCTTTTGTGTCTGGATTACGTGACAGGGCGTCCGCGTTTACATTATATTTTCCTGGCTTGTATTTTATTTGATATTCGTAATCATCGAGCTTGAATATCCATTTTGCGAGTCTGGTTGCATTATGATTTATTGTTTTTAAATATTCTAAAGGTTTTTGATCTGTGATAATGATAAAATTTTGCCCCTATAAATAGGCACGATAATACTCAACTCCCCAGGCTATTGCCGCGCATTCCCTCTCAATAGTCGAGTATCACATTTCTCGAGGTTCTAAAAGTCGAGATGCGAAAGAAATTGGTAGACATTTACCAATTTCGCCTTGGCTAAGCACGGCGCCTTTGGCAAAGTTTGACGCGTCAGTAGTTAATATAAATGTTTTTTCGAAGTCTGGTAATTGAAGAATGGGCTCTTCGCAAAATTTTTGTTTGACCCTTCGATGGCACACTTTCCGAAGCGTAACATAGCTGGCATACTGGGGCCTTCTTGACCCAAGCGAAAAAGGCTTCCCGAAAAGAGACAATTGATTATTTTGAGTAGCTGAATTTTTTGCACACTCTTGGATAGTTGCTCCAAAGAATTCTGTGGGTTATTTACTTCAAAATTCATTTTAAATATGAAAAAAGATTGTAAAAGTTAAAACATAGCAAAAAATGGCATTTTTTACGACAAAATTAATAACTTTTTTTTTCTTTTTTAATAACCGTATAAGTATTATTTTAAAATGTTGAAGGGATCTATTGAAGGTTCAACATGCCTTGGGTCTTTTTGACCCCAGTGAGCCAGCAAAGGGTCAAGAGAATCAAAAGCTTGTTGGCATTGCTCTGTCCATTCGAACCGAACACTTGGTGTTCATTGGGGTTTTGACGAATTTGTTTATTACTGATGATGTGTCCCAAATATGATATCTCTCTTTTCAGGAAAAAACATTTTTCCGGTTGCAATCTCAAGCTTGCGCTTTGCAGACGACTCATAAGACGATGAAATTTATTTCCATGCTCTTCCAAGCTTTCAGCATAGATTATAATGTCTTCCATGTATATGAACATTTCCATACCTTGAAGACCAGCCAAAACAACATCCATCAAGCGTTGAAAAGTGGCAGGGCCTCCCTTTAAGCCAAATGGCATGTGGTTGTATTCAAAATGACCGAAAGGAGTCGAAAAAGCTGTTTTATACCTGTCTAAGGGATCCATATGTATTTGATGAAATCACATAGCCAGGTCGAGTACTGAAAAATAATTTGCTTCCCCCAACTGGTCAAGTCCCCCAACTGACAACTGGTCATCGCCTGCTGTTTTTTCATTTAGGGCTCTAAAGTCTACTGCCAATCTCCAACGTTTGTTACATTTTGGATCTGATTTCTTCTGGATTAGTATATTGGTGAGCTGTATGGGAAAAAGGATGACCGAATAATTTCATCGTCGTGTAATTGTTTAATTTTCCTGCAAAGTTCCTGCTTGAGGCTATGGGGTTGCCTATATGGTTGTTTGTGTACAGGTTTATCGTCCACCGTCGAAATACTATGATGGACTGCTTCGGTGTACGATAATTTGTCACCAGGCAAATAATAGGATTGGGTTTATGGTTCGTTTAATTTTAAAACATGCGATTTTTCGCCTTTATCTAAATGTTCTATAGGCAAAAGTGCTTCTAGAATTTTCGATCTTTTTTGTGACTGGGAAGAAAGCTCATTTTTTAGCTGAAATATTTTTTTTGGGGAGAAGTCATCGTTGTCCAATGCTCTTTCGTCAAACAGTATTGCATCTGACAAGTCTGTTAGTTCAATTTTTGCAAAATGTGTTATTAATTTGATAGTTTCGCTGATAACATTAACCATTTCTAATTGATACCAGAGCATTGCCAAAAAGAATTCCTGTACCTGCATCTATCTCAGGAAGGAATCCTTCCGTGAGTGAGGTGTCTTCGACTCTCAGGAAAATTATTTTCTTTGAACGTGGTAACAATGTAAAATACTCTTCGCTATGAAATGGAAAAGCTTAATTACGCAATTTCAAACATTGGGATTCGTAGCAAATTTTCGCTCGCTATTTCCAGAAAAAGGGATTACCTAAAATCCCCATTTCTTTGATTGGAAATGAATTGGGAACCACTTGAAATTTAATATCAATGTCGCTGCATTTGATCATTATTTGACCTTCTGAAAAAACCACACCTGGAGTTACGCCATTTACTTCGATTAGGACTAGTTCGTCAATACAAATCCATTCCTGTAATACTTGTCGTTTTATGACGTTTATTTCAGCTCCCGTATCGAGAATACATACTAAATTTTCTAAAGAACTTTTCGCTCTTAAATAATATTGTGGGAACATTAGCCTGAGTACTTAATTGTATTACTGCTCGTTTTCTAAGCTCAGCTTCGCCGTGGCACGTCTTAGCATTGTTTCGTCACTCGCCTGCGCGCTCTACTGGCGAGTCGCTTGTGCGTTTAAATGTTGTGAATCTGTGGAGGATTTGTGTTCCTTATATACGCGTTGATCAAAAGGATTTTGTAGAGAGAAACTGCACGCGTGAGAGTCATTAAACTTATGGTAGTAGTTATTCTCATTGCTAATCGGATAATTTGGGTTATAATTTGGTTTGTAGTGTTAATTTTTTTCTTGCCCTTTTACACCCGCGAATAAAAGCGTTGAAGTTTTCGGAATCTCCATCAAAATTTGGCACTTGAATTTAAATTTCCTTCACAGAGTGAGTTTGTGTCATGATTGTGTTTGAGTCTAAACTTTTAATAACACTTGTTTTTTGTGAATTTAGTAGAGTAAACATAAAATCAATATAACCCAAAGAAATGTTCTCTAATATTTCATCCCGATTCTTTTATGCAGAAATTTCCTTTCCACTGTTTATTCTTTCTTGTTCTTTTTTCACTGATGTTATATTTTTTGCGTATTCCGAATACGGCGATGAACGTCTACTTGACCGCGTAGAACGTTTTAAAGTTTCCCGCGGGGGCTCAATTTTTATTGCGAAATATTATATGCATATATGGATATAGATGAATATAATTTTGTTTACTTACATACACATGTAGATAACTATCAATTTTTAAAACATGAGTGGCCTAATCGCCGGTGTACGCGGTAAAGACCTTACTCCGCGGTGAAAATCGCCGCGCATCGGATTTAGGCAAATATAAATATTCAGCGTCACATTTCGTGACATGTACAAACATCTTTTTCGCCTTAAATTATAATTTTATTGAAATTTTCCTTTTTCTGCACCTACAAATTTATTTGATATAAAAATTTATAATTTTGGTTGAATTATTTTTAATTAAAAATTGAAATTTTTTCATTGAATAGCAATCATTACGTTTCTCGTTAAAAAATCAGCTTTTTTGGTTCAAAATTCATCTTTTTTTGGTTGAAAATTCGACTGTTTGGTTAAAACAGTATGGTTAAATCAGATCCTGAAAAACGATAAAAGAAATATCTATTTCTCCAACAGCTCCAAAACCGTACAACCGTTTGTTAATATTTTAAAAAGTTTTTGGTATTATTTGAAAGGTAAGTCTTGTATATCATTAAGCTATTTCCCTTTCGGCGAGCCTCTAGGGGTAAGCGTGACACTACCCGATTCGGGTAGTGTTTTTTAGGTGGATTTGTAAGTAAATGGGCTCACCAGACCCACGACCGCCAACAGCAACGCAGTAGTATCAGACGGTCACCCATCCAAGTACCAACCGCGCCCAACACTGCTTAACTTCAGTGATCTAACGGGAACTGGTGCTTCCAGCGTGGTATGGCCGTTGGCAAGTCTTGATTGTATTAAACTAACTAATGGAGATATTTTTATAATTTCATTCCTGAAATTTAGTCCCTAAGGCCAACCATGGTACAAAAATGTCGTAAAATTTAAAAAATGACCAACTATTTACAAGAATTTTAAAAATAAAAATCAATGTGCATCATATTAAAAAAAAAATTAGGAATTTTTATAAAAAGTATTACTATTTTTCATGTTTAAAATTACTGTATACAGAGTACAGTTTTTCATTGATATTTCGCGACAGTTTTTTGTATTGTTTTGTCCTTTTAAAATCATGGGATATCTCTTTATAAAATAAATTTTGTTAATTTATTTTGTCACGTCCCGAGCAAAAGGCGAGGGTAGTTGGGAAAATAGGAAAAGATAGAGACCAAAGGGCTGATTAAGTCAGGCTGGTAAGACCTGACCAAATAATTTATTGTGGGTTGCGTGTCACTTGTCAGTTCTGAGGTAACTGTGTTAGTGCACAGTGTTTTAAATAAGTAAACGTAAATAATATTTGACAGGTTTATTAAAGAGAAGAACAGATGAATAGTATACAGTTACTATAAAATAAGTTACGTTTACCTTTCTAGCAAGAAAGGACGAGAGAGGGTTTGCGTGTCGATTTGAATCTCCGTGTTTATCGTAGAGCAGCGACTGAACTCTAGCGGATGTTCATTTGATAATTACGTTGAATGTAAAATCAAGAATGAATCTCTTTCGCAAACGTTAACACTGCGGACTTTATTCGGAAAGAACTCTACGAGAACCGAAAGTTCTCAGTCGAAGGGACTTGTGTTCGAAGTTATATTCCACGTTACTATTTCGCGGTGAGATAAAAGTTCGATACTTAATCAAAGCGCTTCTCTGTTTAGGGATATTTCACGGTGAGGTAAAAGCTCGCGACTTAATCAAGGCGGTTCTTAAATGATGTGGATGGTATGACTGCCGAGATCGTAAGACGGTAAACAGGGTGGTTTCCTGGGTTTATATAATCCTTACTCCCTATGGGCGTGCAATTGTGCGATCGGCACGTA
>CAKNWT010293110.1:0-23327 GCA_932066315.1 Andricus coriarius | reverse complement strand
GCCAATAACTTGTTTGAACACACTGTATAAGATCTTTACAGCTGCCCAAAACAACAGGATTGTTCGGCGAATTGAGCCTGTATTGCGTGAGATGTACGAACAACGTGGCTCGAAAAAAGGTGTAGCAGGCTGTCGAGAGAACCTGCCAAAACGAGAAGTGCCAAATTTTCTGGAACTACGATTTCCGGACAGCAGTCCTCGTTGCACACTCAAGGCCTGACATTGTTCTCCAAGACTTCGAGAAACGAACCATATTCCTGATCGAATTCTCGGCACCGTCCGAATACAACATCACTGCCAAGGAGAAAGAAAAGGAGGAGAGGTATCAAGACCTTAAAAGGGAGCTGCAAAAGCTATACCCAAAATATTCGGTACGAGTAATTGTCCTTGTGATAGGTGCTCTCGGAGGTGTGAAACTATCACTGGTTCGTAACCTTAAGGCCATACTTTAGCGTGCCAAAAATATGCCAAGGCACTTTCGAAACAGATGCAGAAAGCTGTCATCCTTGGGTCGCTTCGTTTCCTCAAAACACACGAGAGTTTCGCCGGCCTGTCGTTGTGATTTCATCGTGTCTTGTGACCACTCATCTCACGGTTGTGAGACGTGGCCATGAGTGGGATTTACCGCGGTCCTACTGGAAGCCGGTGTCATTTTTAGATGGCAGTTGCTCCCGGTGAGACTTTGTGGTGGTTCTTTAACCTTATTTTTTTTTTTTTTTTTTAATTATATATATATACTGGGTGTCCCAATGTAATCGATCCACGTAGATAACTTCTGAATTTGACTTTTTCAGAAAATATGTGCCAGACAAAAGTTATTGGGTTTGGAGGGGGAAATCTGAGGATGAACTCAAAATTGACCTTGAGCTTGACCTTGAAGGTTTCTTTAAGGTCAACTCTGTTTTTTTAAATGGGAATCCCTATTTTTGACACCGGATTCGGAAAGAGCAGGAAATTTTACGTCTGACATGAGATTTTCAAGATTGTTTTCGTGACCTTGATAAAGTCGATTCAAGGTTAAATGCTAACAATCTGCCTGGTAACTGTTTATCTAAGTTTTCTGGCGGAATGAACGTTGTGAAGCTACCTGAAGTGTGACAACGACCTTAAAAATGTTGACCTTGAAGTGAATTTTTCAAGGTTATTTAAAGATGAGAATGGGTTTTGAATGGGAAACTTTGATTTGGACACCAAATTCAAAAAAGGGAATAATTTCACGTTAAAATTTGAAAACGACCTTGACCTCAAGATCAATATCCAATGTCATTTGAAGGTCGCATTTTTTCGACATGATTGAAAGAATTAGGACAGCGTGCTGAAACATTCCAGTTGAAGTATTATTAAACACAGTAAGACATTTCCATCGTCGAATCGAACTTTTTCAACAAATAAATGGTTCAAATTTTGAACATCTCATAAATTAAAAAAGTTTACACGAAACTAGCCCTTTTCAGGGGTAAAAGATACTCGAAATCCGACCGAGCAACCTCCTCGTGGTGAGTATCGGGTAATGCTAATTCTGGCGGTACAACATAATGTTTGTTATCTTAGGGTTTGTGGGCTTGGGGTGTGTGAGTTTGGGACTGAAAAAATGCGACCTTCAAATGACATTGGGTATTGATCTTAAAGTCAAGGTCGTTGTCACATTTTAACGTTAAATTATTCCCATTTTTAAATCCAGTGTCCAAATCAAAGTTTCTCAATCAAAAACCATTTTCACTTTCAAATGAACTGGAAAAATGACCTGAAGGTCAACATTCTTAAGGTCATTGTCACACTTGAGGTACCATCACAGAATTAATTTCTCCAGAAAACTTAGACCAAGCAGCTTCTTATCATTTGACCTTGAATTGACCTCATAAAGGTCACGAAAACAAACTTTAAAATATCATTTCAGACGTAAACTTTCCCGCTCTTTCCGAATCCGGTGTCAAAAATAGGGATTCTTATTTAAAAAAACAGAGTTGACCTTGAAAAAACCTTCAAGGTCAAGTTAAAGGTCAATTTTGAGGTCGTCATTAGATGTCCCCCTCCAAACCCAATAACTTTTGTCTGGCACATATTTTCTAAAAAAGTCAAATTCAGAAGTTATCTACGTGGATTGATTAAAATGGGACACCCAGTATATAAATATATGTATATATATATATATACATATAATTAAAAAATAAGGTTAAACAACCACCGCAGGGTCTCACTGGGAGCAACTGTCATCTAAAAAAAATGACACCGGCTCCCAGTAGGACGGCGGTAAATCCCATTCATGATCACGTCTCACAACCGGGAGATGGGTGGTCTATATATATATAGTTATATAATAATATGTTATTAATTAGAAAAAGAGAGTTTCAAAATTGGTGTTTTAACTTTTTTGAGCTGTGACTTATGAGTTTTATGGTTTTTATGGTTTTTATAGTTTTTTCATCGACCATTAGTTTTGTAGGTTCAGAGCAATGGTTAAGACTATATGTATTGATGCTAAGCAGGACCATTAATAATTATAGACAAAATACTCGACCTGCATGTGTATGGATATGTATGAATGATGCCGGCCAGGGACAGGAGGAATCTGTTAAGACAGAGGAAGATGAGCGGCAGACCTAAATGACTGCTCCCGGCCTAACAATTACCCAAATAACCTTGTATCACAGCAAAGGCGCCTCTGCGGTTCTACAGAGGGGCATGGCTACAAAGAACACTAATCTCACTAATCCAGGAACCTTGGTTTGTTCAAGATACCATAAGGGGATTAGGGGTGGCTGGTTTTTGCCACAGGGACCCCAAGGCGGCCAAACTAAGGCCCTGCATACTAGAGAAGGCAGTCAACGTTTCTCCTCTGCTAGAGCTATGTTCGAGGGATCTGATGGCGATAGTGATAGATCTTAGAGGAATTGGAAAGCTAGTTATGGGAGGTACCTAGATTCCATACGACAGAAAAACTAACCTACTAGAGGAAGTACGTATACTGGTGGAATACTGTGCAAGGTAGGGGGCAGCCCGTTCTCTTAGATCACTTGCAGATAGAGTTCGAGTTGGAATCCATCTTATCCGCGGGCCCTTGGTGGGCCAGAAATCCAAGAAGAACTGACTGGGACCAGTATTCCGTGGAACTAAAGAGTGCACTCTCGGAGGTACTTATGTCAATTAGAGACGTGGACACCCTGGAGATGGCAGCCAATATTTTCACGGAGCCAATCAAATCTACTTATGAAAGTTATGCATTGCATAACCAGTAGGTGATCTTTTTATTTCTGCAGCAAGGGAAATGTTTTCAGCACGAGGCGGACGCGAATGCGCAGGAGCGAGCTGTACTTAGACTAATGCTGAAAACATTCGCGAGCCGTCATAATTCGGAATGATCTCCCCCAAATCGTACATGCCAGTTTTTTAACACTCCTTGTGATTTCGGCACTTTTCATGACTGTGGGTGTGATTCATCATCTCGATTTCTAAGCCAGTGACATATTATTGTCATGTAAGGCTGGTTCATTTAAGCCCCGTAGCACTGAGATGAAAACCTATTGTACTATGCCTTTTTATATTAAAACCCCAGTGAAACAAAGACTATAAACGGGTCACCCCTGCAGCCTTTCGCATGAGTACATATACTGCTGCATCCGACTTTATTAGAAGTACTTGCATTTGCCTGGACGTTTGGCCGCAGGAGAGGAAAACTGCAGAAAACCGCCTCCTGAGTTCTGCCAATTTTTCGACAATTGAGTTTGAAGGCAGACATTCGGCTCTACCCACCGAATGTGCACAATGATCCTCGGCGTCGAATCTTCCGCTCGATATTAGTTAAAACGCAGCAAATACACAACCCGGCCATACGTCGCAAATGGTATCCCACCCGAGTGTTATCCGCGCTCAAAATGACTTGAAATCTGGACTCTTCCCGAATCGAGATTCACCTCGCAGCTAATGGCATCGGTGATTCGATGACATAAGGGCCGTAAAATGTACAAAACCAGTAATCCAAGCAACGCGTTCGATACTTTTGTTTGGCACTTTCCTTATGCTATACTATCCTTGCTGCAGATATCGACCTTCAAAAAACATGACTGTTTCCTACACGATATTTACACACTAATGTGATTGTAATACATATTCTTTCGCTGACGTCATTTTTCTACTGACTAGGGTGTAGAAAGTGCTTTCTACTCACACCAAACGAGAAGCGAGTTTGTGGGCCCGCTTCACAGGCATGAAAATATGCCGAGATTGTGGGTGTATTATAAAAAAACTAGGGGTGTACAGAAGCTCGCGAGCTCGCAAGCTCAAAACGACTTGCGCGAGCTATATGCGGGTCAAGCTGAGCCGAGCTGGGAGCCGGCTCTCAGCTCGTAAGCCAAGATCGCACCAGGGCTGAAAAAGCTCTTCGATCGATAAAAACTTATGGGCCGACAAAAGCTCGAGGACCGAAGAAACTTTTTTTAAAATAGGCCTTCCTCTCAATTTTACGTAAAAGAAAAAAAACTAAATTAAGCATTTTGCTTTGAGAGCTCACTTTTTAATTAAATTTCGTTCAAATTCGAGACAAAAACTTTTTTAATCAAATGAAAATTGAAAGCTATAATTATTTTCGAAGCGTCAATTCCTGTTAATATTAATAATATTTCTGTTAACATTCCATATAAATTTTGTAAACTTCATGAGGTGTGTGAGTTTTTTTTCGGCTTGCGAACTTTTTCGGTCCACAAGCTTTTGACTGTCTGTGAGCTATTTCGGCAGGCAGTTCGATCTGACTCTCACACAAAAAGCTCGGCTCGCAGGTCAAGTTTTGATATGGGGTTACGTGTAGGGTAATATAGCTACAGTGTGAAAAAATTGCAGTAATCGCAACAAAATCGTTTTGGTTTTGTTGAGTCAACAAACCTATTTGCTTGGACCATCGAGATATGCAACTACACAGACGCACTCTTGTAGAGAACTTGAAAACATTTACTTCCAATAAATGTCTTTACACCGTATGCTACTCGCAGGCTTAAACTGCTCAAGTGGGGCCAAAGTGGGGATCAGCGTAGCAGAGGCCTAACCTTGGAACATGAGAGGGTGATATACAGGAGCTTGCTTCTCTACTCCCTCACGAATATTGTAATACACTAAGTTGATGAAATATAATAATGATAAAAGCTTAGACACAACTGAGGATACGCAATATTGCAGGTAATCAGTAGACTTCGCTCGAGGTAGAACATTACAGGCCTGTGACTACGGAAAGTTTTCCTCAGCTTGGAGTAATCAGCGGACTAATAACCCTGCATGAACGATTATCTGCAACATTTCATCGCCGAATTTTTTCTGTAAGTGGACATTTATGAGTGTATAAGTTTAGAAAACAGTTCTTCTGTCCAAACTAAAAAGTTATGTAAGCGGTGTCTGAGTTGAACGGAGATATTCAAGAAAAACCGTTTTCACCAAGTACTTTAGCATAGGAACACATTTTCATTATTGCAAGTACCACGTTTGGGTAAAACGCATGTGCTCTTTCTGATTTTGCAATAAAAAATGGATTATTTATACAATTTCTAGTAGATAATGTACTTGCGGAATTTTCTTTAATTAAATCCAAGTTAAGAAATACGCATT
This sequence comes from Andricus coriarius, assembly GCA_932066315.1. NCBI lineage: Eukaryota > Metazoa > Arthropoda > Insecta > Hymenoptera > Cynipidae > Andricus > Andricus coriarius. The sequence goes on along the minus strand of CAKNWT010293110.1, from coordinate 17,738 downwards.
GTCAATTGCGCTGTAAAGTTATGGAGCGACGGTTCTCGCTGCAACATAGGAAATCAGCAAACGACATGTAGGCATGGGGGTAATCGGGGGATTGGGGGGGGGGGGGCTGGTGACCACCAGTGATGATGTCGCTTGCGGATTTTTGGGTTTGGACTTATTGGCTTGACTTGGCATATTTGCAACTTGAGACTTTACGTACAGCACATGCAGAGTTTTGATTTTATAACGAGAAGCGTGCTCGAACACTTTTTCTCGACAAAAGATCCGCAAAGTGCTTTGCGTGTTTTAGCGAATAGATCACTGTTAACCTGCGTAATTCTTTAATGCCTAAATAATATGGTTAAATAATATGGCTTAAATAATATCGATGTATCTACGACATAATTTTCACTTTAAAATCAAATCTAGTTAGTCAGGCTAGTACGTATTTTGGGTTGCCTGCAACTTTGCAATCTAGGTGATCATCAGGTCTGTTCTGAGGATCGTTCTTCTATGAGTCAGTCGACGCTGGGCAGTCAAGCGTGACACACCCTGCACTGCCAACCTTTTATTAATTAAACTATTTATTTTTGTGTGAATAAAAATTTTCGAATTCTTTGACATTCCTCCCAAAACACTTCACGTATATTATTCCCTTGCATTTCGTGACGCATTCGACTTCTCTTACACATTTCAGGCACCGCAAAGAACTTTATATATTTTTCCATTTCATTTGGTGAATTTGTTCAATATATATTGATAGTCAAACGCAGCTTACTCTGACGATTCCATTGATACAAAAAAAATTTTTTTCGACAAAGTTTTGCTTAAAAATGCTTTCCCCTTGTAGGGCAGAGTTGGTTGACAATATCATGTGATAATGTTTAGATGTGTGGCTTTAAGATGGGCTAATGCTGGTCAGTGAGAAACACCAAGTAAAAATACAAACCTATGTGCATTCTAGTTTGATACTTCATATTGACAACAAATATATGCGTATAAATTAGATAACCTAATGCAACATCCAAATCTCTTCCCGATTCACATAAAACACACACAGCTGTATTAGGATAAACAATAGTGAAAAAATATGTATTAATACAGTAGACGAAAACTCAATATCTGGCAATTGAATTATGACAGATGTCTGAGATATTATTATGATATAATAATATAATCTGTCCCATAGTTCTATTTCCAGATAATATTGAGTTTTCGTCTGCTTTAATATCTATTTTTCTCAATGAAATAAAATTTGTTGAAGCCCACATAACGATTTGGTGAAGCTAACCAACAAATTTTGTTGGGCTGACAAAACATTTTATTGGGCGACAAAAATTTGGTTTAGCCAACGAACTAGTTTTGGTAGGTCAAAAAACAGTTTTTTTTTAGCAACAAGAATACCAAAAAAATGTTGTTGGGCCAAAAACACAGTTTTGTTGCAGGAGGAGCAACAAATATATTCTGTCGAGGCAACACAATTTTTGATGGTTATGCAAAACAAATTGCCGGAATTTTAAGCACAAGACAAACCCTTCAGGGCCAGAGCGTTTTTGATGTTGGATCCTTGAGAAAACAATTTATAAAGTGTCAAAGACTTACTTGAATGAACAATTCCTTCCAAATTTAGCGTGGGCACAACATTTAGGTAACCACACATACAGATATCAAGACATATAGACAGACACCGACAAGATTTTATGAATTGTGGATTTTTTGTGAGTGCCGAAACGTAAAAATCCGTTAAAAGCTGGAGATTGAAAATTTGGACGATTACATTACACTCTCATGAATGAAAATTCAAAAATGAATAGACAAAAGTTGTTCAAACAAAGAAGATCTACAAATTTAATATGATACATTTTTCATGAAGCGCGTAGTTTTTGTTTTAATCTTGAAAAATGACATTGAAAATAAAGAAATTAAATGACAATATGTCTTTTTCAATATCAATGCATATATATGGATGTCAGCATGAAAAAAGCCCTTATAGTCGGCATATGGTTACATATAGGGCCATACAGCGGGATAAATTTCTGACAATGTAAGCAAGTGTCATAAGCGATCGTGTTATTTTTTTTTTCCTCGAACATGAAATGTACCCACTTCCGGTTGTTTTCGGGACATGAGTATGGTGCCAATGGATTCAGTATAGGTCTAACTATGATACCCCACTCAAACCCGGAAATAATAATTTTGACTATGACTTATTTCGTAATCTTTAAAGTGGCAATACGCTTCTCCCTCGCTGCCCCACGCTAGCCGTAATTGATTTACTAGCATTTTTTGGTCCTTCGAGTGGCACTCGTCTAATCACACATCCTTGGGACTTGTTAATACTGGCTGCCAAGCAGCAGTCGTCTCGATACATATTCTTGAGTTGCATACACTTTCAGTCAATCATGATATACTAAATGACAATAACAACTTACACTAATTTTTTTATGTTATTAAATTTCTTCATGTGATTTTAATTTTGTTCTAATTTCCGAGTTCGTTCCCCGAATCTTTGTGTTTGATGAGAGCTAAGATTCTCGAGATCGAACCCCTTATTCTAATTTCCAGTGGGTCATTACCGATTATGTATGTGATGTACCTGTGTTTTGATTGCCGTACTGGGATCGCGTTTTGATGCTCCGTGATGGGCCTGTGTTTTCATTCCCCGTGCTGGGATTGTGTTTTTATACCCGTGCTGGGCCTGTGGTTTGACTTCTCGTACTGGGATTGTACTGTGATGACAGAAGTTATACTTATTGCGACTAATTTGATTGATGTGATAATTTTCTCTGATGCAAATGCTTTAATATGCGCTTGTAAACCAGAATTACGCATGAATTAATTTCAACTCAACTGCTGTGATTGTCAGGGTAAGAAGCCTGTGTTTGGCCTTGGGAGCCAGATCCCAAGCGACTGGCCTTGGGAGCTATGAATATGACGTTAGTAAGCTGCATCCGGCCGTGGGAGCCACATGTCAAGTAACTGGCCTTATGCACCATAACTGTGACATTAAGCAACCTGCATCCGGTCTTGGGCGCCAGAAGCTAAGTATCTGGCTTTGGGCGCCATGAATGTGACGATAAGTAACATGTATCTGGCCTTGGGTGGCAGATGCCAAGTTACTGGCCTTGGTCGCCGTGACTGTGACGTTAAGCAACCGGTATCTGGCCTTGGGGGCCCTGTCAGTGACGTAATCGGCCTTGAGCGCGACGACTCTGTCGTTGAGTGATATACATCTGGTCTGGGCGTTAAATGCTATGTGACTGGCCTAGGGCGCCCTGACTGGGACCTAGACTGACATGCACTAAGCCGAACACGGCCAGATGCCATGTTTAGCATCCGCCTGACCAGAAATTTTCTATGACTGCAAACTTAAATAACCGATTGGTTTACAATGAATTATGCCAGGCAGATTTCAGGACGATGCCTGAATTACAGTACAGCGATTCTGTAGACGCCGGTTTCTCTCTTGTGTCAGATGAGTCGCCCGGGACGCAATCACTCTTGGGCACAGTGTCCGTGTCACAGGGTCGCCTGGAACGCCATCACTCCCGGACACTAGGTTCTGATGCCTGCTCGTCTACGTCTCTAATCAGGCATTTGGTTGCATTTCAGGTATCAATTAATTGAAATTAAACATGCGGCGATCGTTGAGTAAATCAGAATTGAGCAATATAGTACTTTAAAACCTTTAGGGCTGGAATTCTTATTGTTAATAATGAAGAATTCCACTCTTCAAGAACGGCATTAGGTGAAACTCCGTTTCTCATGACTAAATTTAATTGTTGAGGGAGAGTACAACTATGTTACTGTGTGTTCTAAGAACTTTCTAATCGAACAACTGTTCAGTCGCAGAGTGACGTCTGACTTCCAATGGGTTAGTACCTATTGTCTTCGAGACTTTCATCTTCTCCGTGCAACCATCTCACATTCTGAAGTCCGTTTCTCGATTCTCTTCTGGAATAATTTTAAATAAGCTCACACTTTCTGACCCTCTATGTAATCTTCAAATAGAAATTCTCTTGATTGATTCAGTTCCACGCAACGGTAGAGATTTTCTGACAACTCTGCAGCTGGTTTATCGCCATTGTAGTAGTTGTGTTTGGGACTTGATCATTCTTGCCACGCCTGAATGGTTCAACTTGTGTGATCTCGGCAAAATTATCTTCTTGCGAGCACTGATATATGTCGACGTTGTAGTTCAGTGCACCTTCTGATCAAGTTTTGGATTATGTTGGTAACCGGTGCTCGAATTTACAACTCGAGTACGGTGATGTGACAATAAATTCTCTGTCCTTTTGTTCGGCGTTTCTGGTTGTTTCGTTTCACTATTTTTTGGCAGTTTCTTTTTTTTGTGTTGAAAATTCATTGTTCAGTTTTGTGATCGGACTGCTTCATTCACGATCTCCCTGCGATGTTCCTCTTGCGAGAGAATTTCAATTTTCATGCTTGCGACTTGTGGCCCGTATGAACTTGATTGAGCCTCGATTCTTCTAATCGTTGCTCCCTAAAGTTACAATTCGGGCGCGATGGTGTGGGGATGTCTCATGTGTGGTTTGTGTCGGGTCAACGGGTCATAAATCAATTTGGGAGCATCTTCTGTGTCTTGTATATTGTTGTCTGCGGACAAGTTGCTGTTTCCCATAAGTGTGGATCCACGTCTCACTGTTTACTACGGTTACAGTCAGTCACTCATTGATCGAGATAATCATAGTCCTAATAACTTAGTTAAAAGTTCCTTCATCAGGAGTTAATTACATATTGTGCCAATTCATTTGACGCAACCAAGTCGCCATGCCGTACTCTAGCCTCGCTGGTATTCTTTATCGTCAGTTTCATAGTGACAGCGGCCGATCATCGTGTTTTTTGTCCATGGATGACACAGGGGTTGCCAATATTCTTTTTCTGCTATGATTATGTAATACTTTGGAAGATACTCAGTTGTTTATGAAAGGAGTATCGATGACTTGGTATCTTACTCGCAGAAAGTTACCTATGGTGATCTGTATCTAGGATACAAGGCTCTTCAAACTGTTGGTAACAGCGTTTCGATGATGAGCTATTAGATGGATCTTTCTGGCACATGATTAAGCTATCATCTTATTTGAAGCATTCTCCAGCTTTCGATATCTCACACCTAAGTTGGAATCAGATTCATTGGGCTGATAAGCAGCTTGCCAAGATGACGTACCGAGTGGTATTTTGGTTCGTGATGTCTCACTGGTGATTTCCAGATGGCAGCCTCTGAGTCTGAGTTATCTGTTAATGCGTCAACACCACGCTTCTGCAACATTTTCCAGACTATATTGTTGATCATACCATGATGGAGGGTATCACAATTTGTATCAACTCCTGTATGGCTCGGTATCTTATGGCGCATGGAGCCTCCTTCATCCAGTCACCTAATGCTCTTTCTAGCTTTATCGTCCGCAGTGGATGAAAGTAATCTCGTCTAATTAGGTGCCGCTCTGCGCAGCTTGATGCTTTACGGCGGGCGCAAACTCTGGTTTAGGTTTCTTATTTGAACGTCCATCTGACTTTAAATCACAGAACGAGGCAGGTAGGGTGTTGATGCTTTTTTAACCTATTCAATTTGATTTATTAAATATTTAAAATAAGTATATAATTGATATATGTTTATTATTCCTAATAAGATTTGTACTTATTCTGAGAGCGTGTCACTGACGCTATTGTTCAGCGCGGTAAATTTTATTATTGTCTGTCGCTCGAGACCTTGTCACGACGGGCGCGAAGGGGTAGTGTTTTTATTGTAGTGGGTTGCTCAGCTTTCTCTTATCAGTTCCGTTCAGACTTTCTTGTCGGGCACTTGTGACTGAATTAGTGATTCTTGAGCGCTGAATAGTGATTTTGCCTCTTTCAGATTGTTGCAAAGTGAAGAGATGGGTGATCCATGGACAGTGACTTGTGCCTTTCCCTTCCGGATTAGGGTAAAGTGATTTTCTCGACTCGATCGTCTTCTGGCATTGTGGGAACTGACGAGTCAGACGACATAAACCTCCGGTTGTATCGGGATCGATCTTTCGGAGAAGTATCGTGGTCGTAGATTCCGGATCCTGCATCTGGGCAAAGTTTACAAAACTAACTAAATGTTTATTTTATGTTACATATATAATTTGATTACCGTGTTGAAACTCGAATTATGGTTAAATTGGAATGATTCAAGTATTAATTAAAAACAGTTAGTAGAATCTCGACCAGCCTTTTAAAAAATCGGTTGTTTTTCACCATTGTAATTTAGAATCTTATTTGATAAGCTTTAAAGCGACAATACGTTTCTCCTTCGCTGCCTTACGACAGCTGTCATTAATTTACTAGCACATAGAAAATAATGCACAAATGTGGGAAAAGTACAAAGACCGAGCGCGTAGCGTGAAGTAAATACATTCACGAGCGCGAAGCGTCAGATCCGACAGACGCGTGCCTTAGGCGGGCTCAAATGCTTGCGCTTCACTTGCAAGAAATTTAACTTTACAAAATTTAGAATCACAATCACTGTTAACTGTGTGCACCAAGCCAATGATTTCGAAAATTTTATAAATTCGTTTTGTGTAACCAGGGGTGGGATTCCGATGCCCTCTAATCTAGTTCATCGAATCTGTCTTTCTACCGTATGAAATTAGACAGAGATCTTCGATCGTTTTGAATCGATCGACTGCAAATGTCTCTTTCTATCTTATGTATCTGAAAGAAATGGGCACTATTCGGTAATCAAGAACTCCCAAATTCTTGATTATCAACATTCACCCCTCTCTTTCTGACACAAAATATAGAAATAGATAGGTGCAGTTGATCGTTTTAACCTTAATACGTTCGCGCCAACTTGAGTCACACGAGCGATCGCGCGGCCTGAAAACGTTTCACGATTAGATGCTCTTTCATGATCTGAAAATGTATTTTTTGAAATTATATTAAACAAAAGTATTTTACATTTGAAACAATGAGAAAACCACAAAACGGTTTTTAAATTAATTCAATTACATACATTTTTTAAATGAAATTTGTATATTGAATATACAAAAATTATTATCTATTTTTACCAGATGCGGGCGAAATTTAGTTGTTAATGATTTCAAATAATTTAGGACACTATTTATCAATACATATTAGGAGTATGTAATAGTATATTGCGTGACGAGGGTCGAAAGGCAACGCCTTCACGAGTGAGATCACAGGAGTGAATTCGTTGCCTCAGCCCGAATCATGCATACAATTTTTCATCAGATCGATTGAGGTATGATGAAAGAAATCATTTCACATTCCACTTGGTAAAATGAATTTCGAAATTATAAGAATAAAAACTTGCTAAACGACTGGGTAAAGAGCATTTAGTTTTTCTTTCTTGAAACACAGAGATTAGAAAAAGGTATTCACCACCCTGACACTTTGTGCATAATGTCTATATAGTTCTATTTTTTCATGTAAATTTTTTATCATATATAGAAATAATTATATTTTTGTTCCTCATTCAGCTGTGATTCTCATTTTCTTAAAAACTTTTATTGTTAGCTTTATTGCTACATCGAATGTATTGATTTTTATAGATATTTTTCAGGTAAATACTTTTATATTCAAACATTTTTTCGTATCCTGCATAGTTTGACCGTGAGATTGATTTAAAAACATTTTTAATAACATTTTTCACGATTAAAAAAGACTGTTTGTTTGATAGAATAATGGTTTTATAACAATTTTTAGATATTTTTGAGATCATGAATTGCACTTTTCAGAATTTTTCCGTTTTCCATTTAGCATTACCCTATAGCGTAATGCTAAAGTAATGCTAAAGTAATGCTAAAGTAATGCTAAAGTAATGCTAAAGTAATATGGCATTATGATTATTAAAAGAAGCAAAATAAATATGTAAACCGTTGCAATTATAATAATACGTTAAAATTTACGTTAAATGGTCATGCCGTAATTGCAACAAGTTGCTTTTTCAGCGTTAAAAAATACAAAAAAACAAAGTGACTGTCATAGAAGTCGGACCCCTGCATGTTGGCAACCCGCATAAAGCCGTCGTTAGCAGACTGAAATGACAGAAACATAATTTTTTCATTTTTTAACGCTGAAAAAGAAACTTGTTGCAATTACGGCATGATCATTTAACGTAAATTTTAGCGTATTATTATAACTGCAACAGTTTGCATATTTATTTTTTTTCTCTTATCAATTATAATGCCATATTACTTTAGCATTACTTTAGCATTACTTCAGCATTACACTGTAGCATAATGCTTCCGTTCGGACAGTCCGCCAGGGTAACCTGTCACTATTAAGAGGTTAAATTAAGTACCTGGAGTTATAAAGTAAGGAGGACCTGACGTCCTATAGCGATCTCGAAAATCGCAGAGACCACTTTATTGGGAAAAACCGGTAGGGAAAAACACTGCCATCAACTCCAGCCATCCGCACTACCTCACTACCATCAAGTTTACGTCACTCTCACTCATTCACGGTCGCTTCCCAGTGAGCACAAAAATATAAACGTCCTGAGAACGTTCTAAACACGTTCCTAGGACGTTTGTGTCAGTCAAATTGATGTCCTAAAGACGTCCCATGTTCCAAAGACCGTCTTTGCAACATGGGACGTCTTTTGGGCATCAATTGGACTGACACAAACGTTCTAGGAACGTCTTTAGAACGTTCTCAGGACATTAATGTTTTTGTGCCCACAGGGTTCACTATCACAGGGCCCTCTATGATTTCGAGTAAGCCAGTACATAATAATCCAAGTCGCAAGGATTATTAAAATAAATACTAGGCCATGCCTGGCTCGACACTTGTCAACACACGGAGGCAGCCACCTACACAGGCTGGCGTTCCACATGCCGGAACGGCGGACCGAATTCCCTTGACCAGAGTCCCAGAAATACAGCTTGGGAGGGCAGCACCGTCTGGGCCGAGAATTTTGGCGCGAGCCGGTAGGAACAGGCGAGGCAGAGGACGCAGGAGAGATCAGTTTCGTGTCGGCCATCGGCAAGTTAAGAGATTGGAGGAAAGGATTACATTGCCACCAAATTTTCTTGGACGAGTCCACTTTTCGGTCAGGTTGACGCTATAGAACGAAGGAATCTGTGATTCCAAGGTTAAGGTAGGCGCTACAAATCTTACTTTTCTCCAAATTTCTTTTAGGGTTCATGAGATTATTTGAGTTTTGAGTTCTTCATTTGTCTAAATTTTTTGAGGTTACTCAGACCTATATGCTGTGAGAAATAACATTGTCGCGCTCAGAATAATGTAATTGATCTATCCTTCAGGCAGACACCATGTTTGATATAGCGGACCTGTTCCTGTTTTTGATAAAATTTTTTATGTAGGATTAAGCAATTAGTTAGTGTGTAGTAACTTGGATTCAGAAATAAGCGATGTATTAGTGTGTCTTAAGGGATTGTCATTTTATTAATAATTTGAGTTCATGGAAAGTTAATCATGGTTTGTGTTTAAACCCCTTTTATTGTAAATTCACACGTCAACCTTATCACTATTGCTACATTCAATTAAACTTACATAGTTTTACTATATTTTTTTACTAAAAACTTGATTCTGGAGTGCTTTTCTCGCCCCCACGAAATCCCTCTTCCTGCGCTAGGGACTCTTTATAACAGATCAGTTATATGCAGGGCCGGCGGTTCAGCTGGGTAGTATGGGTAGTACTACCCACTCGGAAAAAATCCCTGTGGCTATTTACCCACTCGGAATTTGCGGACAAAATCTAATGTTCCTATCCAACACTGAGCAAGTTCAGCATGCCCCCCCTCTTAACTCCTTACTACCCACTCTGGCTAAAAGCTTGACGCCGGCCCTAGTTATATGCATTTTTTTCGTGAACATTTTGGAGTGACGCCGAAGAGGTGTCTGGCGCCTAACTTGTATTCAGCTATTCTCTGTTACTACGTTGTCGCTGCCATTTTGTAGCGATGATCCCATCCTATATACCATAAGACTGGGAAAGTTGATATAATAGTGTTTTTAATAACTATTCCAAGAAGCGACAAAAACTATTTTTTATTTTGTATTTTCCTTCTTGACCCGGTTTTTTTCAAAAATTTGACGTGATGGATTACACTGGTTTACAAAAAAAAAAGGTGATGAACATGTGACGAGACGACTTTATCCTGATGTATTTTGACGCGCTGAATATGAATCAGAGGTCTATTTACCTCCATCACGTCTGTGCAATAAACTACAAAAACCTTTTGCATATGTTTTTGGGGTCGCTGAATCGAAATCCGAGGTCCATTTACCTCCACCGATACAGTTTCAAGGCCATTTCAAGGTCAAACGCAGGAAAAGCCGTTCAATAAACTTCAAAAATATTTTACATACGTTTTTGGGGTCACTGAATCGAAATGCGAGGTCCATTTACCTCCGACGCTTCAGGCTCGAGGTCATTTCAAGGTCAAATGCAGGAAATGCCGTGCAATAAACTTCAACGACCGTTTTGGGGTTGCTGAATCTCGCTTGCTGGAGTTCTCCAGCGAAACATCTTTTGGATTCAATTTGCTAAACTCAGAGTACCCCGCACACTTCACATTAAAATCCAGCCCCTGACAAATTGGCTAAAATTACAATATAATATAGCTCAAAGCCTCAAAGCCTGGTAAAAAATCTTAATGGGTAGCAGTCCGAAAAATCAAAAGTTTTCGAGATAGTTGGGGTTAAACGTGAAAAAGATAACGACAAGCGAATCTAATGTTTCGCTTGAAACTTGAAGATGATGTTGCACTTCATAGCATGCATTTTCTGTTATTTTGACCTGCAGATGACCTTTAAATGACCTTAAACTGACCTTCAGGGATCAAACGAACAACGGTGATGACTATTTGAGAAGACCACATTATTCTTAGGTACTTTGACGCGCGTAAATGGACCTCGGATTTCGATTCAGCGACCCCAAAAACATATGTGAAAGGTTTTTCTAGTTTATTGACCGACTTTTCCTGTGTTTGACTTCGAAATGACCTTGAACCTAAAGCGGCGGAGGTAAATGCACCTCTGATTTCGATTCAGCGACCCCAAAACATATTTTAAAGGTTTTTTTAAGTTTATTGCACGGCGTTTCCTGTATTTGACCTTGAAATGACCTTGAACCTGACTTGATGGAGGTAAATAGACCTCGGATTCATATTCAGCGCGTCAAAATACATAAGGTTGAAGTGGTCTTGTCAAATAGTCATCACCTTTTTTCTTTTGTAAACAAGTGTTATTTTAGTTTTAAGATTCGTAACCTACGTAAAAAACTCTATAGAAATGATCCGATCATCACAGAATGAGTGTCGGACTGTGCGTACACGGGAAAACATTGCGGGGCCATTTTTGTTGCAGCTCATTTGTTATGTACTCGAAATGATATTTTTTTATCAAAATGAGAATATTTCAAGTGTGAAACTATGACATAAACATAGCTGCAGCCTCAGTCTCTTCCATCTCATTTTTTTGAAACTCAAAACAACACCAAAGCATCGTACTTTTGAAGATCGGCGTTTTTCTGTGTAAGCGCTAAAGCGCCGGCGTCCCCGCTCTGCAGTGGCAAGTCGAGCGCTTAGCGCAAATACGCAAACCTCGATATCTGGGAAACTAAGGCTCATTAGATCAAAGAAGAAATACGTCCCTAATGGATTTTGATATAATTTCATCCTGCAAAGCCCTAGTCGAATCAGCGATTTTCATATCGCGTCCTCTCCTTGTTAGTATTGTTCACATATACATCTTGTTTTCTACTTTCAACGTAGGATTTTATTAAGTTCAAGGCCTTATCTCTGATGCACAAATGATGCAATTTTTAAAAAGTTTATCGTGACATACTGTATCAAATGCTTTTTTTTAAATCTACAAAAACTGCAGTGACTATTTCTTTTTTATCAATCTTTTCTGTGATATGTTCTATAGTATAAGTAAGTCCAGCCTGTGTATTACTTTTTTCTTGAAAACCATACTGGCTAGAGCTTATACCTTTATTTGTATTGCTGTGAACATTCTAATATTCATAGCCTTTTCTTATATTTTTGAGAAAATACTTTGTAATGAAATTGGTCTATAATTATTTGCTTCATTTTTTGAACCAGTGTTGTGTACGGGTATAATGCTGCTCATTTTCAAAGTGTCAGGAAATTGTCCTGTTTCAAAATCTTGATTTATAATTTTCAATAGAGTAGTTTTATCACTGCGTATAATACTAGGAACTCATTTGTGGTTATTTTATCATCACCTGCCGCAGCATTCTTTTTTAAACTACTAACAATTTCATACAATTGTTCATTGCTGATATAATTAAACTGTGACATATCAGTTTCATTTTCTATTTCGGGAAATGTCGTAAAACTATCACTAATCTCTTTTTTCAAGTCTAGCGCAACATTTTGAAAATACTTATTCATTTCATTCGCAACCACTACTTTATTATCTAAATCTCTATCTAATACTTTTAGCCTGTTTATTTCATTTTCTATCTTATCGCTTCTGTTATTAATTAATATATTAATGACAGATACCCTGGTTTTACGAGGATTACCCTGCGCTTTCTGAATTGATTTGTTAGCTTTATTGTTCAATATTTTCCTCAGTTTCTCTGGAACCTCCTTTATTATGACATTTTTACATTCTCATCCTATTGAGAAGGTATTGGTTTTATGTGAAATTTGACTTAGTCGGTTTTCATCAAATCTCCATGTTTTGAGACCCCCTGAGTCAGAAAAACGATTTTTTCGAAGGGGTCTGTCTGTCTGTAGTCTGTAGTCTGTAGTCTGTAGTATCGTGTAGGTAGAGCATTTTCAAAATTGTTGAGATCACTTTTTTTTAAGATTTAAAAATTTTATGTACGGCTATTCGCAGTGCACACAAAGACGAACAATTTATTCTCACGAACTTTTTTGGTAACGATATGAATAAAAGTCAAGACAAGAAAAAAGTTGCTTTTTGAAAGCACTACAAGAGTACCATAACAACTTTTTGAATTTTTTCGAAAAATCGAAAATTCAAATTTTCATCGCACGACAAATAATGGAAAATAAAAAATTCCATTTTTTATTGTTAAAAACAACATTAAACTTAAAATAATAAATTTTTTGGATAAACGAAGCAAGCTACGAAAAAAAATGTAACAAAAGTTTTTAACCCAAAAAAGAGCTACAAATTTGTCACCTATAATTTTTCGATACGAGGCGTCGTCTTTGTTTTAATCGTTAAAAAAAACTTAAAAAATAAAAAACTTGAATTTTTGACAAACAACACAAGCTATAAAAAAATGAACAAAACAGAAGATGCTCATCCAAAAAGAGCTACAAGTTTGTCATCAGTAACTTTTTGATAGGACGCGTAGTTTTTGTTTTAATCGTAAAAAGTAACATTAAAAATAAAACAATTAAATTTTTTTTAAAATGACACAATGTACGAAAAAAATTAATAAAGAAAAGTTGCACACTCAAAGAAGATCTACAAATTAGTTATTTATAATTTTTAGAAAGGACGAGTAGATTTTCTTTTAATCGTAAAAAATGAGAATAAAAATATAAGAGTTACATTTTTGGAAAACCCACACAGCTATGTACAATAACCTTTTTATTTAACAAAATTTTTCGCCTAAAATATATCTACAAATTTGGTTAGAAACAATTTATGCTAGGATGCGTGTTTCAGTTTAAATCAAAAAAAATAACGTTGAAAATAAACAAATTAAATGTATGGAGAAACGACACAACTTGCAATGAAATGTGTAATAACAACATTTTTTATAGGATGCGCATTTTTTTTTAAATTATACAAAGAAGGCAATCAAAATACGTATTTTCCAAAACCAATACATATTATGAATTGTGATAATATAAATTTATTGAAATGATAGATTTTTCAGGTTAGCTGAGAATAAAAAAGGTGGTGCAAAATAAGAAGCAGATATTAAAGCTATCATGAAAAATAAAATTTGTACATTATTCGGCAATATCTGCATTAGCAGTCTCATATCGAGGCATAGAAATAAATATAATATACATTTGATATGATAGAGTTGAAATCAATGTAGAAAAGTTCGCACTTCCCACTAAATCAAGTGCGAAGCACGAGATACGTGATGAGAACGGGTTCGTTAAAGTCGAAGGAGCTTTAACAAAAGAGAATTCACCAACACCAAATTATAGTTGTCAAGTATTAGACCTTTAATTTTAAAAGGTCTGTGCGCAAGTGTGTGGGAAATACAAAGACCGAGCGTGTAGCGCGAGGTAAATACATTATCGAGCGCCAAGTGCTAGAACCAACAGTCGCGCGCCCTAGGCGTGCTCAAACTTGCGAGTCTATGTTTTCTATTTTTTTATTGTCACATTCTAGCCGAAACCTCTCTTTAACTTTTTTTATATCACTTTTCTTCAAAATATGTAGTTTTTTATTGTTTTTTTTTTACATTTAACATCGAATAGATTAACATTTAATATTCTGTGATCACATTCGCTATTTCAGATAATTATTTATCCTGATATTATTTGAAGGCTCGGGGAACAAGAGGGCCTAACTCCGTTTTTCCAAATTTTTCAGGACGCCAGAAAAACGATTTTATTTTTCGAGATTACCGAAAAAAATATATTGGATATATATTATCGATAATGTCCACTCTTCAACGTTGTTCTTTAAAATTTCATACGAATCCGTCAAATAGTTTTCGATTTATGAGACATCAAAGTTAAGCCAGGGCCTAACCCAAGGGGGTACAGGCGAACAAAAGGGCCTAACCCCGAACAGCAAGCATTCACTCGACTTAGTTCCGCCTGGTCTGCAGTGCAATTCTATAATTAAATAGTACATTTTGCTGAGTCTGATCTATTATATTGAGTGGAACTTTATTTTCGTTATATTATTGTTGACTTTTATATCGTTTATTGTTATTGCTGTTGAAAATGATAATGATTTTTGTGATTAAGGTTCAGGTATTAGGTAAAAAATGAATTTCCGCTATTTTTATATCGATAACAATAATCGACTTGGACTATATCTTTGGAATATTCAACTTTGGAATATCTTCCACTACAACAAATTTTTGTAATCATTTTTTTTTTCTCTCCGCGGAAAGTTCTTTTGGTGTCACTTGAATCAAAGGAATCTTGTCAAAATCTGCAATGGTTTTTCCTGTAAAGGTAACAAAAAATGCACACGATTTTTATACGCGGGTAGAAAAATATTTTTGAAAACAATGACAGCAGTGAAAAGAACAGGCACCCTCTAAATTTTTTCCAGTGAAAGATTCACTTAATATGAGTGAAAATCCTGCAAATCTAGCTTCAGTGAAAATGTCACACTAAATGAGCGAAAATCGACTTATTTCAGAGTAATATTTCACTCTTAAACATGAGTGGATTCCGCTTTTTTACAGCGTTCGAAAAACACACAAGATACTGCAGCTTGAAGAAGCTACTATTTTAGTGAAATCATTGGATTTAAAAAAGTCTGTACATTGAAAAGTTACTAAATTATTGGAAATTCCCAAAAATATAGGAATTTTAAAAACATTATATTCAAAAGATACAAAATGACTGTGAGAATTTACTCAACAAACGCCCGTTTGAAATTTTTCGAAATTCTATCACTGAAAAAAATTAGAAGCAAGAAGACAAACCATGTTTACTCACTTCGCTCTCCTTATCGATCAACACGTACAACATATAAGGTAAAATCGATAATATCGACCGCGATTAGTTCCTCCAGAGCCTTTGACACAACCTAGTCACGCGAAATGGCACCACATACCTACACAGTGGCAATAAACCTAGACAAAACCGAATGAAATTTTTTTAATTTACACCCTCGAAATGGCGTTTGTTTGAGGAGTCCAAAAATGTGTAAAAGTCAATTTCGAAAAATTTGTGGGCTAGGCCCGTTTGTTCCCCGACCCTTCACTTGTATATCCTTTAACTACTTCAGAATCTTTATTCAACAAATTGATATTAATATCGCCACGAAATATTGCTTTTCCTTTAATTGATTCCAAAAGGTCATAATATCGTTCTGTGAATGTTTCGGGACTATCTTTTGGCTATGTATATATTGCCCCTATCACTGATTTTTTCTCAAATAATTTAAATAAAATTACATTACAATAGCCTCGGAATGGACTGAAACTTTTATTGACGAAATGCATACACACGGTAAACGTAAAGGTCGAGTTTCGGGCGATGAATGGAAACTGGGTGTTTGGAATGCTAGAAGAGTGAGTGATCTTAAGATAAGAGAACTACGAGAGACTACGCACGTAAGGAAACTAGATATTTTATGTGTTCCTGAGACGAAGAAAAAAGTTCGCGAATGTAGAAACATAGAAAGTGGGGTATTGAAAGGCGGTTTCGAAATCTGATCAGGAGTAGGTAGCCGAATCACATGGTAATCAAGGGGACGGTTTAATTATGAATGAAAAAGCAAGACAGCATCTCAAAGATCATGATTTTGTATCTCTCAGATTGTTGTGGGTTAGAATGAAGGTAGGAATCAGAAGATTATTCATCGTGACGTGCTATGCCCCCGTCGATAGTGACCCGAGAGAAGTCAAAGACGCCTTCTGGGACACTTTAAATTATACAATTAGTACCTGCGATCAAGGTGAAAGAATAATTTTACTAGGAGATATGAACGGATGGGTCGGCGTCCAACGTCAAGATACAGATACGGAAAGGGTTCTAGGTAAATTTGGGGATCCGAAGAAAAATTATAACGGGGAAAAGTTAGTTAGCTTATGCTTAGAAAAGGGCCTATTTATTACGAATACTTGGTTTCGACATAAAATGATCCACACGTACACCTGGAGTAAAGGAAATAACCGCAGTATTATAGACTTCGTTATTGTGGATAAAAGGTTAAAAGAATTAGTTAAAGATACAAGAGTCATAAGGGGTTCCGAATGGAATACTGATCACTACCTTTTAGTCTCAAAAATAAACTTAGGGCGGGGATGAAGAAGAAAGAAAACAACAAAAACTAAACAAATGCGAATCAAGATTGAAAATTTACAGAAACCTGAAGTGCGTTTTGATTTTCAGAATAAGATAAACGAACGCGTAGATGAGGCAACTTGGGAGGCTGTGTTACGAGATATCATTGTTCAAATTGCGATTGAAGTATGTGGCACGGCGGTTGTAGGAAGAAAATCTGGTTGTGCATGGTGGAATGATGAAATTAAGGCAGCCCAAAAAGAAAAGAAAAAAGCGTACGACAGAAAGATGAAAATTACAGGTCTCAGCGATGAGGAGAGAAATAGGCTTGAAAGTGATTACAGGCACAAAAAGAGAAAAGTTAAACGACTAGTCAAGGAAAGTAAAGATAAAATAAGAACAGAAGAAGAGAAGAAGAGAAGAAATTACAAAACGACTTTCAAGGAACCATTAAAGCAATATTTAAAGAGATGAAGGAAAGTAAAAATACAGAGCTTCTGAGTGTGAGAAATAGCAGAGGTGAAATGCTGTATGATACAGACGGGATAGTAGACGCTTTGAAAGACTCTTTCAAAGAATTATCAGGTAGTCAAGATATAGGGCAGCTGAACTGCCACATAGAACATAACAAATTAGAAAATCCAATGGAGAAAGTCTGCGTCACTGAGGTTATAGATATAATTAAGAATTTTGAAAAATGGTAAGGCTGCTGATCTAAACAGTATTAGCGCTGAAATGCTTAAATACGGTGGCGAGTACATACCTCACAGGTTATGCGAATTGATCAATTTATGTATCGAGACTGGACAAGTCCCAGACGATTGGAGAAAAGCGATT
>CAKNWT010293105.1:0-17429 GCA_932066315.1 Andricus coriarius | reverse complement strand
ATTTGTTCCGCACTGTGAAGTTAGCACTCCATTTTGAAAACTCAATACCTTTTTGAGTTTTGCCGTCCAAAGGAAAAAAATGGGCTTCCTAACGCATCCTAACGACATCCAAAAGATTGGTAAAAGAATATTTAAAAAAATTAAAATTTGTTACGCACTGTGAAGTTAGCACTCCATTTTGAAAACTCAATATCTTTTTGAGTTTTGCCGTCCAAACGAAAAAATAGCTTCCAAACGCATCCTAACGACATCCAAACGATTCCATTAAACAAAAGTTGGATATTTAATCTTTGGTGTGCTAGCTTCACGGAAATAGCACCCACGCCCCATCTAATGCAATTTTCAAGGAGTTTGGTGGAAAAGGTTCTTTGTGAGAGTCTGCTGTATCTTAAAATCTCTTAAAATCTGTTAGAAAAATTTCAAATCACTGAAAACCATTAAAATCGGTTGAAGTCCCATGACATCTAGTTTACGGCGAAAATAATTAAACTATTTTTTATGTGTTGAGTATAAAATATGTAATCTTACGCAAGGAGGTGGGGAGAGTCTTAAAAGTCTTACGAATCTTTGCAATAAAAGGAAGGAGTTCTGAAGTTTTTTCAATTATCTTTACAAATAGTTAATGTTTCCTGGATGCATCTGGAGATGTCAGATTCAATAAAATAACAAGAATAGTACGATCGGCATTTTGAAAATCGTGATTGGATTTTCAACGTGAAGAACTCGCTTATTCGTCTTTGTTATACCGCTGGATTTACCAAAGTGGGATCGAGATAAAACGTCTTTCGTCGCGATGCCTCGAGGTTGGACGACGCGAGGCTTCAAAGGAAAACATTGACCATTCGCGAAAGACGCTTGGAAATCTGAAAAGACCCTTCGTATAGAAGTTTTCTCAGCTGCTGACAAACGGATGAAAAATCGACAAGCACATTTCTTTTGACACCAATAGAATTTCAAGTTTCTTTGTGTCATGATTTTTTTTTAGAGATCGACCTTCAGATAACCTGCAAGTGGATTAGGGATGAGCTTTTTGTATAAATGATCAATTTTATTCGGCTCACAGTCTTAAAACAAAATATTAGCAATAATCCCCAAAATATTTTTGATAATAAAAAATTAGCGTTTTCTAATTATCTATCGACTCATCCAGATTTTATTCAAATATCAAAAATACGACGCGGAAAGAAAGCGATCTATGTACAGAAAAAATATCAGTATAGACATAGAATGATTTTCCCATAATGAAATAATTAGAAATCCTTAGAAATAATTACACATCCCTTGAAAATAAAATATATTAAATTTATTTCCTAAAGTTCTCTAGAAATTCCTTCAAATTTGTGAAACCCCCTAGAATCTTTGGAATACCTGGTAGTCCCATCAAATTATTAAACCTTGTGAAAACCTTCAAAATTCCTTGAAATTTGTTGGAAGCTCTTAAAATAACTAAAATTCTTCAAAATCTTTCGAAAGTTCTTTAAAGTCTTCATATTCTTTGAAATTGCTATAATCTGTATAAATACCTTGAAATAAAATTTATTCTATTACCTACAGATCCTTAGAAAGTTTTGGGAATCTCTTAAGATCCATTGAAATCTTCAGAAATCGTAAGAATCCATTAAAATAAGTAGAAGTTATTTCATATCTATTAAATATTAAAAATAGATATTACATAATTTTTTCAAATTTATTAAAATCCCTTAAAAGATTTGGAATCATTAGGAATTCCTGAAAATTTAATTTAATTTATTTTTCAATGTTCTCTAGAAATTATTTTAATTTTCACCTTAAAATCTTTGAAAATCCTACAAAAATCTGTTGAAATTCTTTGCAATCTCTTGAAATTTGTTGGAATCTATTAAAATATCCTTAAATATAAAATCTTTGTAAATCCAACAAAATTCTTCGAAATCCCTTACAATTTTCGAAATTTATTGAAATTCTTTTGAATATCTCAAAATAGCCTTAAATGTTACAAATATTCTGAAATCTGGTAAATCTCATAAAATGATTGGAGGTTATATAAATCTCTTAAATCTATAATTACGATTTTCGACAATGCACATGCGTGTAGCAATAAATACTAATTGAATCGGACAATTTTTAGTTGTCAGTAACTGAATTCTCGCTACAGAAATTAGTAGCATTTAACTGGGAAGCAGTTTTTATTGTATTTTTTGATTTCGTAACGCTAAAAATATAAACAATTTAAAAATCCATTATTCTAATCAAAATTTGAAATATTTACCTTAAAAAATTTTCGAAATAATAATTAATATTTTCAGAATTTGTTTGAAATTAAAAAAAAAATATTGAAAGATTTTGAATTGAAAATGTCCCCAGTCACAAAATTTTGGAGTAGGTAAAATTATGATAAGTTTAAAATTAGAAGCTCTCCAAATTGAAAATTTTTTAAATTGAACAACTTCATTAGAAAGGAGTTGAAATGAAATAATTTCTGATTCAAAGCGTTCAAAATTGAACAACTTTTTTAAATTTTAAATTCTCGAAATTCAATGATTTTGGATTAAAACTTTGAAAACAGGATTATTTCAAAACATTAAACATGGAATATTTTCAGAATAAAATTTTAAAAATTCAATCATTCAATATTTAAAGGAATTTTAATTTGATTATACTGTTTGATCATTTGAAATATACTGTAACCTTCACCGTTAAAAATGAAAAAAATACGTTGAAACATTATTGTATAAGAATTAAGCTTACTTAACTTTATTTCCATCTTTCCTAGAATCAATATTTAAAATTATTCATATTTATATCGCATCTGGTTCCAATACGGAGCTAATCAGTATTCCTGACGATACAATTTTTTAAATGTATGTTTCGCTCCTATCCAAATTTGTTTAAAAAATGAAGGTCAAAAGTAAATTAAATTTCTTTTCTTATTTGGACTTTTGGTTTCATCTTAGGCTTAAAAGAAAGCTGAGTTTTTTTCTCTGAAAAGTCTTTTCATGAAAAACTGAGCCGACAATTA
Organism: Andricus coriarius; assembly: GCA_932066315.1. NCBI lineage: Eukaryota > Metazoa > Arthropoda > Insecta > Hymenoptera > Cynipidae > Andricus > Andricus coriarius. Next base: position 14,431 of record CAKNWT010293105.1, on the reverse strand, counting down.
TTTTTTCAAGAAAATAAACAGTAAGTACTCTGGTGGACGAGCGCTGACATCATACATATTTTAAAAGGAGAATATGATCGAAAAATTGTATGTTCAATCAGATATGAAATTATTTTTATGTAAATGAAAATTTGTAAATGAGACTATAAATTTATTTGCTTTACATTTATTTTTGCAAAACATCAAAAAAATTTAAACGGGAATTAAATGCTTAAACATGTACATAAATAAAACCAATTAAAAAACAATTGTGAAAAAGTGTACGCAGAATTTAATGTACTCGCAAAACATCGTACATTTTAAATAATTTTTTATTTATTAAATTTCTTTTTAACAATTGAAAAAATTATATCGTGAATGAATCGTATTTTCTGAATGAAATTAATTTTTTTGTTACAGTTTCGGCAAACAAATCACAAGTTTTTTCTACTAAAGTAACTTAGTGAAAATTGTGCCCAATACTTCAGGGATTTTGGTTACTAATCAATCAGTGAAATTACCGTGTTGATTTTTTTCGATTTAAAATCGTGGTCCATCGATTTTACGTGTGTCAGATGTGTGGTCGTATTTCATGGAATCACGTGACGTATTTTGATTACTTGTACGGTAAATTAAGTAATGTAGCAAAGATAAAATATGCAAATAATTCCACTTTTTCAAATATGATGAAATAACTTGTACATAACCAGGGTGGCCACTATTTTTTCAATTTTTTACTCCCGGCTTTCTCCCGGTTCTCCCGGTTAATATTTGTGATTTCTCCTGGTTTAGAAAAAAGCATATACTCGATAAGCGTTAGCAAACTTTATTGCAAGAAATCAGTTGACTTTGAATCATAAAATCAATTGAAAAATCCATTATTAACACAATTTTTCAATATTATGTTATAAACAATTTTTAAACAATAATTAATAATTTCTAACTGAAAATGTCTGAAAAAAAATATATAGAATGATTTTGGACAATTTAATTAGAAAAAGTAGTTGAATAATATTGTGTAATTTCTAAGTCGAAGCGCTCAAAACTAAACATTTTTTAAAATTGAAGAATCACGAAATTGAATTATTTCGGATTAAAATTTCGAAAATAGGAGAATGTCAAAACGTTACAAATTGAATATTTTAAGATTCGAATTTTGGAAAACAGATCACTTAAAATTCAGAGTAATTGAAATTGTATTATTTATAATTGAAAGGGTTAAAAATTAGAAAATTAAAAACTGTTGAATTTGAATTATTTTAAATTCAGAGCAATTGAAATTTGACAATTTGAAATTTAAAACTAAATTGAATCTTTCAAAGTCAAAGCTTTTGAAATTCTAGAATTTTCAATTGTTATTACAGAACAAAATTATAATTTAAAATTAAAGCTGATCAGAAGTTAAAAATAAATATTAATTTTAAATGGGAAACACTAAAAATGAAAAAATTTCTGCTCTGAAAAAACTTCTAATTACCAAAAATTGTGATATTAACACTTTTTTATCCTCAAACCCTTTAAAATTTCAGTTATTTTAGGTAAATTTATATCGTTAAAAAAATTAATAACTTTTAAATTGCCAATTATATTTTCAAAAATTCAACCAATTAAATTTGAATTGCAAAATTAAAACCTATGGAAGGTAAAAATAAAGTATGTAGTGTTTAACCTGAAAATTCAGTACTCTAAGATTGTGATCTTTAAAAATTACCGAAATTATTCAATTACTGATGTATCAATTGCAGAAACTTTAATTTTTATCTTGTTTTATTTTGAAATAAATTTTTAATTTGTTGATTTCAAATCTTCCTTCAGAATAATTTGAAATTATATATTTGTTTAAATCTTTAACTAAAGATCGGACAATTTTAAGATGTTACATTAAAAATAAATATTACGAAACAAGATTGCTGTAACATGATTCCAATTTTTGAAATCGTACCATATTAAGCTTTGAATTAAAATTGCTTTATATTTTCATTGAAAATTATTAAATTCAAAACTGACTATTAAGGCTTTTAATATGAAATTTTGAAATATTTAATTGCGAAATTGTCCTGAAATTTTGAATGTTTGACTTTGAAACTAAAATATTGTGAAATTTAAAATTCCAAATTTACAAAATTATCTAAAAATTAATTTAAGAAAAAACTTTAGTTTCAAGGACTTAAAGATTAAACATTTAGAATTGCGCATTCAAAACCATAATTTCAATTTAAAATTATAGAAATTTTAATTTTGATAAATAAATTATTGATAAGTATTATACAATGTAGTATCAAGTGACATTCAAAAAGACTGGATAGATTTATTTACTAAAAAATGTGATTTCTCTCTCTCATAAATAAACAAAAAAAATAAAAAAAGGTTTTACTCAAAACTTACAAAACGCGCGAATTATGAAATACGGGATATCTCCCGGTGTCATATTTTTCTCCCGGGTGAGTGGCCACCCTGATAACATGCTGCTGGAGGTGATCACGTATTATAGTCTACACTCAGTTAACTATTCGTCTTGAATGAGAGAAACCGTTTCTATAACATATATTTTTTTAGTTAACCACAAATAACTTAAAAAAGAAGAATATCATTTGAAATTAAAGAAAATTTTTCATTGAAACAAAAAACCATTTCCTTGACAGAGACCCAATCAATATATTTATTTAATTCAAAGAAATATTTTTTGGTTCGAAGAATATATTTTCTGAGTTTAGGATAATGTCACGTAGCCTATTTCCAAGTTCCACAAAGTTGCTTTCATATTGTTTCAATAAGTTGGAAATGTTTCACAATCGCGTTCTCATATTATACTTTATAATTTTTCACGTTTTCTATTTTTATAACCTTCTTTAATTAATATATACAGCCTTAAATAAATGCATATATGTTGACTAATCCATTATCGCTCTAGTAAATATTTCAAAGAGTCGAATTAGTAATTTTTTACTAATCGTTAATGATCGATTTTTCTTTAGTTGAATTAGAGAACTTTTACCAGTAAATATATTTATATAAACGTGAGTATCGTTTGCTTGCTTTGTGGGTGTGTTTTGGAGCAGAAAAGTAGGTCGTTGTATGTGGTGAGGCATTTTACCGGCTTAGGCCGATAAAGTGGGCTCTAACGTTCACGGGAAATAAGCGCGCATGCGCGTTCGTTACTTTGACCCACGCGCACTGTTCTGCGCGGCACTTGTGCCTTTAATTTAAGCTCAAGCCTGAAACGTAATTTCATGACAAAACGCGCAAACCACACTCTTAGTGCATAAAATATTGTACGTACCAAGGCAAAATTTTGACTACAAGACGCTAACGAAACGCTCTTTTTGGCTATTTTGTGAACAAGCTTCACTATATTTTCTCCTAATTCTTACCTTTTTTACTTACTGCAAACCGTTACATTAATTTTTAATTCCCTAAACAATTCATTATATCATAGGCAAAATAATGGTATTTTTCACACCACGCGCTTATCTGAAACGTAATCTTTTGAATAAATAAGAAAAATTGAAAATAATAGAAAAGTTTAGAAACAGGTGTTCATACGTATTAGTTAGGCCATGGCGTTTAGAAAATACAACTAATTAACGATATTATGAGATAATGAATGGTTCAAATAAATTTAATAAATCAAGTAGATATGAAAGATTCTGATATATGAGATAAAAAATCTTCACCCTTTAACACTGTTTTAAAAATAGATAAAGCTCTGCAGTGAGGTAGTGAACGTTCCCTTTTATACACTGTTAGAAATATGCGGTTGAATTTTCAACCACATGTGGTTGAAGTTTTATACAATTACCGTTGTTGAAATTTCAACTACTTGTGAATGAAAAATTAGCTATACGTGTAATTGAAATTTCAACCATGCAGTTGCAATTTCAACCACATGTAATTGAAATTTCAGTAACGAGAAAAAAAATTTATTCGGCACAATTACTGAATTTCAAGGCAATTATAATTTTTCAAAAACCTTAGAGAAAACCCATGAAGATTCCTGAAAAATACTGTGCTTTGAAATTTACTAACTGTACCGAAATAATTCTGATAAGGATACAGTGAGTTATTTCATACGTTTGTGTCGTGTGATCCATGAGATTAACAAAGTGCATGTAATATTTAGGAAAATAAGCAGTTTTAAAGAAGAAAAACAAAAGATCCGTTGGAATTATATTACCATAATGAGTTGCGAGCCCAATCAGACAAGCTTTCAGCACTCGTTTTTGTAAACATAACCTAAAAAAGCATACAGAAGTTAGTACCAATAGTCTGAATAAAATTTTCCTATAATGATAATATTAGTCCAAGGTACCTTTTGTTTTATTCTTTTCCTGAATATTATATGTCCTTTATTAATTGTATGGATCTCACGACACAAACGTACGAAATACATCTCGTGGGACTTAGTCTCGTTGGGGTCTGGCCTGGCCGGAAGTATGAGGGCGCGTTGTGTATGTGCAAACGTCTTATTGAATTTTCAACTACATTTGAATGCATTTTATTTTAACTCCGGGAACAAACAAGATTTCAACCACAAAAGTGGTTGAAAAGTGGTTGAATTTTCAACTTATTTCTAACAGTGTACTCAGTTGCAAATATTTACCTGTTTGAATAAACCGCTGATTAAAATCGTCAGAAATCAGTCTACAGTTCTTTATCGTTGTCTCTATCCCGAAAAAATGAAGATCCTTATATTACTCTTTACTGGCATAACTTTTCTTGATTTTACAAGTAAGTTTAATGTAATATAATAATAATATGTTTATAAACATAAGAAAAGTCTTCATGAATTGATTTAGAGACTAAAAGTTTTTTGCATCAAAGAAAAGCCACGCATTTTATTTATTCTAAGATCGCACAAAAACACTACAGTTGTTGTAAAACAGTTGACAACTATTTTTATTTGCCAGGTAAATATTCAACTCAATTACATGAATTATATAATTCAGAATATCGTATTTATCTAGAAATGCCTAACGGCCAAGGTTTTGTTTCAAAAATTGAAGCTTTGGAACATGGCATTAATATTAATGATGATATGCCAGAAAAATGTCGCTGTCTTATATAAATGAGTCCCCTTTTAGGAGCAGATCTTCATCCTTATAACGGCGAGCATCTACCACAAATTAATCGCATGCGTTGTTTTGTACGAATGCCGGATGATAACACTGTTTCTGTGGGAGAATTAGATTATGACTACAGTCATCGACCTAGCTGGTTGGTCTAACAAAACTAGATTTGAAGAAATGTATATTAAAAATGTGAACTTTTTTGTGTGATGTACGATACTAGAAAGTTCTGCCGACAGACTTTTAGCGCCGGCGCACCCGCGGCCTTTGCTTCTCGCCGGCGGCTCGGTGGCGCGGCTTGATGTTAGCGTTTAGTACATTTTAGACATACAGATATGAAAATATCAATATAAGAAGTAGGAAAAAAGACCGATTTATAAAATAGGATATTTATTGAAATAAGTATATTTCGAAACCCACTCTTTTTATTCCAAAGGCGTTATACTTTTCCTTAAAAATAGCCCGTACATGAACGGACCATCCGATTTACATTCATATTCTATTAGTATCATTTCGGTTCTTTATGTTTCAATTCGGTTGCAGAATTGAAATAAATTTAAAAATAGAATATCTATTTGGTTCAATTTTAACATCATTTAATTATAATCTATTCGTATTTCTGACTTGAAAAAAAAATAGTTTTAGTTCAGAATTAAGTCTTTCAATTCCAACTGTCAGAATGCTGAATTCGAAAGAGCGGCGGCGTGGCATTGCGGCGAAACTGCCTTGGTAATACCCATATTTATCAGTGTAGTCATAATAAAATCCAGATAAATATTTGAGGAAAAGTGTTAATATGAATATTATGTAATATTCCCGAATAAAAACATTATTGTCTGAGGATTAACCTTACTTAATTTTACTTCAATCTACCCTAGAATCAGTATTTCATATTATTCAGATGTATGTCGTATCTGGTGTTTCGCCCATCTAAATTTGATTAAAAAATGCAGGTCAAAAGTAAATTACATTTTTTATAAATCTAGGCCTTTTTAGGCTTAAAAAAAGCTTTACTTTCTTAATTGAAGAGACTTAAGTTTTAAAAGTGGGTTGACATTATAGTTATCTACAGTTTCGGTAAGATTTTTCACGTTCTTTTCAGTGACTGAATATAAGAATTTGTTGAAAAATATGTGTTTGAGTGTTAAACTGGACAAATATTGGGTCATGAAAATTTCAAAATTTTACTTTGAGGTTATGAACTTTATTTGCAAAAATTATGAATCCAAACTAAAAATACACTACCTGTTACTTCCTTGTAAGCCTAAAATAAAAAATAAAATGAAAATGGTGCAAATTCGAAAAATGTCTCACATTAAGCAAGTTGAAAGGGGAATTGAATGTTTAAACATTTTAATAAATAAAAATCCAATGAGAAGTAATTTTAAATAAGTGTACGCAGCAAGAATCGAGCCCACAATTTTCCTTCAACAAATACGACACGCTACCGCCTAAGCTACTCGACCAGTCGTAAGATATTTTTTTCATAGTCCATAAGATCAGCGGCGAATACCTGAAAGTCGTTGTTTTCGAAACTGGCAAAATATTGGGTGCTAGACATTTGACAATTTTACATTGAGTTCATGACCTTTATTTGCAAAAATTATGAATCCAAACAAAAATACACTACCTGGTACTCCCTTATAAGCCTAAAAGAAAAAAAAAGCGAAAATTCGGAAAAAGTGAGATTTTTTTTGACCTGCATCTGTAAATATTAAATATTTATTTAAAAAACACTTATGTTCAGTCAAAGGGAAGCATAAAATCTTATCGAAACTGCAGTAGATAAACTTTATTTGACTAATATTAAAAGAGTTTTAAACGAGGTTTTAAATCATCGAAACATATGGTATCATCGCAAAAACGTGTTAACGCTTATTCTGACAAGCGGGGCTTTATGGAGATGGACCCTTTACTTCTCTAGCTGCTCGTGGGAACAAAATGAATCCCGAAAACGAAACAAACAAAAAACAAACACATGGAGGGGAGTCTTCAATGACATTCTCTATCAATACTTCTTCTCTCGAGAAGATGGAAACAAACGAAGGGGTGAAATCACCTTTGAATCAACCAGGGGCCTGTTGCGGTTCCTAGCACCTCGAGTGGCACAGCTGGGAATGGGACTTTTAACTAGTGCCATAAACGAGGCTAAATACACTGAGGATGAAGGGTCTAAAAAAGGCCCTGGGAAAAAGGAATATAGCAGTGTTGCCAGAAGGAGGTACAATCCCTAGCAACTTCTGTTGCAAAGCGGAACAACCCCTTAACCAGGGATCCCTAAAAGGTCCAGGTCTGATGGCAGTACTCCTACACAAGACAGGGAGGCTATGAGGACCTGAAATTGGCTATTTTCCTGAGGGTTTCCCGCAAGAGCAGCTTCACTCAGAAAAAGTAGCCCTCGACACTAAGATCGTCGGGGTAAAACCTGGTGACATTATCTCCTGATTTGAGGACTGCCGCTTTAAAAACAAATTACTTAATGCCATGCGTCATCTGCTAGGATTATATGTCTAGGACATAGCTCATCGAGGCAGTAAAAACGGTTTGAAACCATGGGAAGGTGCAAGAGTCAAAGCTATTGATTGTAAGGACCTTCCCAAGACTGCCACATGTATGACATCGGTACCTGAACTTCCGAGGAACCGTTATCGATCCTCAAAATGTTGGCAGTCCAGAACAGCACGTTAAAAATGGAGGAGTGGACCATCATGGATTCCAGGTAAGACGACAAGATAACCCGGTTGGTCTTGAGTGTGGGCCCTTTAGTGGTTGAAAGCATAGAGAAAGTCAACTGCAAACCGCATCTGGGATTGAAAAGGATCTAGATGAAAATACTTTCGAAACGGAAAGAGCCTGCAAGGTCAGTAGAAGAACAGCTGGCCTCGGAACAACCTATGGATGGCGCTGATTCTCAAATGAACAGCGTAAAATCCTTGGATTTAAAGTTCATTCAAATTAATCTTCACCACTGTGAATCTGCTTCGGCCATCTTAAGCAGACGCATTACAATGGAACATAGGCTTTTGCTCTGATTCAGGAGCCTTCGTGATATACGGGAGAAGCGAAAGGTATAAGTCAGAAATACGGTTCTATAATACAAAATAGAAATAATGAAAATCCTAGGAATCCAATTTATGTCAGAAGGGATATCGAATATATTTGCTTACCTAGGTTTTTCACGAAAGACCTGGTAGCAATTAAAATTGAGCACCAAAATGGAGGAAGACGTCAGCCCGTGGCATATATGCTTTTCATCTACATCTGACAAGTCTGATCCGATTAGGTATAGGAATCCAAGAGCGACTGACTAGTACAAATATAGGGGAGATCTTAGAGAGTCATTGGAAATTATTCCTAGAGGAATAAGATCAATTGATCAGCTGGAGTTTGCTGTGGATGTACATAATGAACAGGGTCACATGTAAATCTTATAGGGATAATTATCTTCTTCGTATTAGGAAGCCAGACAAGGATGCTCCTTAGAGGAATTATAGACTTCAAGCCTTGAAAAGAAACAAGAAGACTATTTAACTGAGCCAGGAAAATTGAAAAATGGGAATGTATAAGGTTGGTTTAGGAAGATATACTAACGAAATATAATCGATTAGAAGGAACTCATGAAGGAGGCATTGTCCGGGCATTATATGTGTACTTGATACTGCGAAAATCCACATAAATTTATAGAAAAACCCTCCATGTCAACTGAGGGCATTAATTTTGCCAACATTCCCGAAGGTTTGGATGTTCTGATGGGACCAATGTATAAAATTTTTAGGGCGTGCATAGCTATGGGATATATCCCTATGGTATGGAAGAAGGTTAAAGCGATCTTTATAGTAAAGCTGGGAGAGACTCATACTATAAGGTTAAATAATTGAGACCAATTAGCCGAACTTCTTTCACGTTGAAGACATTAGAAGAGTTAGACGATTTTCATATGAGGTAGGACCACATGATGAACAGAGAAGAAGCAATTTGCTTACAACGGAAGGATTCGTCTGGTATAAAGACGGCTCTAAAGACTCTCTTGGCTCTGGAGCTGGAATACTTGGAATGAAACCTAGTGCGGAGATAACAATCGCACTGGGTGAATTCCCTACCATACTCAAAGCTGAAATCGTAGCTTTTAAGACATGCCTAGATGAGATTCGTTAACATGGGCTTGTTAACGACCAAACTCACATTTGCTCCAAAAGTCAAGCTGCTTTGAGAGCTCTTCAATCAGAGACTTTACGTCCAGACTTGTCTGGAGTTACATACAAGAGCTTGTCCAGGTGTCCTGTAAAAAATGGGTCAACTTGATCTGGTTTCCTAGATATGAGAACATTGAAGGTAACAAAGAAGCAGATACGCTTGAAAACAGCGGGACTATGAAAGCCCTTAACTGGCGTGAACCATACTGCGGAGCTTCGTATGCTTCATCTAAGAATACCAATGAAAAACTGCTCTTGCAGGAACAAACGAGGTATTGGAAGATGGCTAAAGGTATTTGCAAAAACCGGTCACAATACACTCTTCCTGAATGCTTTGGCAATATAATTAAATGCATTTAAATTCTAACTTTTGACAACAAAAAGCTAGAAAGACGCTATTTTTGGCTATTTTTTGAACAAGCTTCACTATATTTTCTACTAATTCCTAGTTTTGTTTACTTACTGCAAACTGTTACACAATTTTTATTTCTTCAAACAATTCATCATATCATAGGCAAAATAATGGTATTTTCCATGCCACACGCTTATCTGAAACGTAATCTTTTAAATAAATAAGAACAATTAAAAATAATAAAAAATTTCAGAAACAGGTGTTCACACTTATTATGTAGGCCATAGGGTTTAGAAAATACAACTCATTAACGATATTATGGGATAATGAATGGCTTAAATAAATTTAATAAATCAAGTAGATATGAAAGATTCTGATATATGAGAAGAAAAATCTTCATTCATCTACACTGTTTTATAAATAGATAAAGCTCTGCAGTCAGGTAGTGAACGTTCCCTTTCATACTTAGTTGCAAATATTTAACTGTTTGAATAAACCGCTGACTAAAATCGTCAAAAATCAGTTTACAGTTCTCTATCGTTGTCTCCATCCCGAAAAAATGAAGATGCTACTCTTTACTGGCATAACTTTTCTTGATTTTAGAAGTAAGTTTAATGCAATACAATAATAATATGTTTATAAATATAAAAAGAATCTTCGGAGATAAATTGATTTGAAAACTACAAGTTTTTTTATTGAAAGAAAACCACGAGTTTATTGATTATAAAGTTGCACGAAAATGCTACAGCTATTGTAAAACAGTTGACAAATGTTTTTATTGGCCGGCTAATAAAAATATTTTGTCAACTATTTCACATAGTTGTCAAATTAATCTGGAGGTGGATAAATTTGAGCTTGGATTTACAGTAATAAGCGGCCTTGTACTAAAAAATTAAAAAAAAAATTGGTCAACTTGAGCGACATGCTCCTAAAAAAACAGGTTTTAGTCTATTTCATATAGGATTTGAAATCCGTCCCGTCCCGTCCCGTCCCGTCCCGTCCCGTCCCGTCCCGTCCCGACCTGGCCTGTCCTGTCCTGTTTTATCCTATTCTTCCCAACTTCACACAAATTTAGCAGAATGTTTTCCTGATCAACCTAATCCGTATGCGTATACTTTCGAAAACGCCCCTGTTTATATACTTATTATCAGCTATCTTGACATTTTATAGGCAAATGTAGGGGTGTGCAAAAAACTCGAAACTCGAAGTTCGAACGAGTCGAGTCGAGCTTGTTAGCTTTCGAGTCGAGTCGAGTTGAGCTCGATCAGGTTCGAGTTGAGTCGAGCCGAGTCGAGATCGAGCTTTTCATAAAGCTCGAAACTTTTCGAGAACTCGAATGTCTTCGAGAACTCGAAACATTGGAGAACTCGAACCTTTCGAGTACTCGAATACTTTCGAGCTACTCGAAAGTTTCGAGCTGCTCGGAAGTTTCAGGTTCTCAAAACTTTTGAAATTAACAAGAATTTTTTCAAACCCGATATTACGTAGTTTTTCGCATTGCTAAAAGTGATTTTGAAATAAAAATTTTAAATTCAAGATTTTTTATCCAAAATGATGACCAAATCCTGTAAAAATTCAACAAACTGACGACATCCCTGAATATAATAAATTTCCTCAAAATTTCAACTAAATTTATGATCAGAAGCCCGTAAAGAACTCTAGTATACTGAGTCTCATAGAAATCCGCATGTTCATTACATTTCTCATCTGACAATTTATTGAAATCCTCAAAAATTTAGTCGCCGTTTTGGATAATGAATCTCGAATTCTTACTTTTGATTCTAAAATCACTGTCGGCAATTCGAAAAACCCCCTAGTACCGGGTTTCGAGAAATTCTTGTCAATTTCAAAAGCTTCGAGAACCCTAAAGTTTCGAGCGTCTTGAAACTTTCGATTACTCGAATGTCTTCGAGAACTCAAAACTTTCGAGTACACGAATGTCTTCGAGAACTCGAAACTTTCGAGTAGTCGAATGTCTTCGAGAACTCGAAATTTTCGAGAACCCGAAACATTCGAGTAGCTCGAAACTGTTCGAATGCTCGAAACTTTCGAGAACTCGAAATTTCGAGATTGCTCGAGCTCGACTCGACTCGAAAAAAGTCGGCTCGACTCGACTCGAAGTTTCGAGCTTTTTGCACACCCTTAGCAAAATGTATGAATTTTTTATTTTCTTACGAAATTAGGTGCAATGAAGAGAGTACCATATTCACCAAGATCAAGTTTAGCAAGAGCAAATACATCAGTCCCACTGCATGGTGTTGCTGCACGAAATCTTGTTTATGTACATCTGACAGATGATCGCGTTTTTTGTGTCAATTAAATAAATTGTATAATTCAGAATATCGCGTTTATATAGAAATGCCTGAAGGCAAAGGTTTTGTTTTTAAAATTGAAGCTTTCGAAAATAGCATTATTATTAATGATGCTATTCCTGAAAAAACGCCGTTGTCTTATATCATTAACTGGTATACCCCTTTTAGCAGCAGATCTTTACCCTTATTACGGTCGGGATCTACAACAAACTAATTCCATTCGTTGTTTTTTACGAATACCAAATAATAACACTGAAAGACTTTTAACCAGCCATCGCGCCACCGTCTTCGCTTCTCGGCCGCGGCTCGACTACACTTTGTTTATTCTAAAGATGTTATACTTTTTTTTATAAATATCCCGTACATAAACGGACCGTTCGATCTAATTTTATATTCTATTTGTATTATTTCGGTTTTTTAAGTTTTAATTCGATTGCTGGATTGAAAACAAATTCAAAGAGAAAATCTATTCGGTTCAATTTGGACATCATTCAGCTGTAAACTATTCGGATTTCTGACGTTTTTAAAACTAGTACCAGTTCGCATTTTCCCAAATTAAAAATTTTCAAATCGTAAACAATGTTCTTACGTGAATTCGGCTTAATCTGGACATTATCAATTTCGTTTAATACTATGAAAATTATCAACTGATTATCCCAGATCACGTCGGTGCGCCGAATTTGAAACAGGCAGCGGCGCGCGGCGGAGGCGGCGCAACCGTCTAGATAATACATATGTTTGTCAGTTTTGAGTCAGAAGAAAATCCTTATACCTGTTTAAAGAAAAGTTTAATTACGAACTTTATGTGCTATTCCCAAATAAAAAAAAATTATTTTATGAGAAATAAGCTTACGTAATTTTATTTTAATCTATCCTAGAATCAATATTTTATGCCATTCAGATTTATGTAGCATCTGGTCCCGATGCTTCGCTTGTCAGTGTTACCAACGATACCATTTTTTTGTTGTATGTTTCTCCCATCCTTCGTTTAAAAAAAGTAAAAAATAAATTTAATTTTTTTTCGAACTTGTACCACTTTCTTTCATTTCTTTTTAGGCTTACACTCTAAAAACAGACTATTGGCTGTCAAACGATTCCTTTCACTATTAAAGGATTTTCCATTCAAAATTGGCATGAGAGGAAATCCTTTCACAGTTAAAGAATTTTCGTTTCAAATACTATTCTTTAAATGTGAAAGGATTCCCTTTGATCTTGAAGTGAGATCTATTCTTGGTCCAAAGAAAGAATAATTTGAACGTTAAAAGAAAACTGATTGCATGCTATAACGTGCAAGAAATGCACAAAAACCGAACTTTGGTGAATGTAAATATAAAATGGATAATTATCAATTCACAAAGAAATTACGAACTTTTGATTGTCAAAAGCAATACAAAAACAATTTATACTTCGATTGTCAAAATCGTAAAAAGCAATGAAAAGTGAGAATATGCGGATCAGAAATTGTTCTTTCAGTATACGTACCATCCAAAGTTTTCGCTTCGCAATCTGAGATTCATAATTTTTTGAAGAAATCCATTTTCTACATCTATAAGCACGTTTTCTCACTCACTTTATCAATTAATAAATAAATCGTGCAGTGAAAAAATGTACTTGCGCACATTGGGTGCTAAACGATATTCACTCATGCGCACATTCTCCGCTAGCCAACAAATAAATTCCTTTAGTAGTTAAACGAATTCTTTTCAAAGTCAAAAGAAATTGTTTATCAGTAAAACTACTTCCGTTTTGCATTTAACGGATATATCTTTGAACAGTAAAACGATTCTATTGATGGACAAAGGAAATCGGCTTAATTTCAAAGGACGCATTATTAAAAGAACGTAATTTTACTGTCCTACATAGTCATTTGTCCTCTAGTCATTTGGACAGGGGTGATGTTACTGCCCGAAGAAACGTCACTTTGAAACTGAAAGTAAGTATAAATTTCACTTTTTTCGAACTTGGACCATCTGTTTCTTTTTCGGCAAAAAAGAAAGCCGAACTGTTTTCCATTGAGAACGGTGTGATTAAAAAGTAGGCGCCGACATTGGTTTATTCATGAAGATGAGCGTTTACCCGTTTTTTTGGCGATACTATCTGTTTCGATGATTTAAAACTCTTTTAATATGAGTAAAAATAAGTTTATCTTTCACAGTTTCGATAGCATTTTTTACGTCCTTTTCCCTTAACATCGGTATTTTTAAAAATAAATATTTGAACTTCACAAATGAAGGTCAACAATAAATTTCACTTCTTTCGAATTTTTTCTATTTTTTGGTTTTATTTTAGGCTTACAAGAGAGTACTAGGTAGTGTATTTTTAGTTTGGATTCATGATTTTGGTAAATTAATTTCATGGGGTGACCGAAAACTTTGCACGTAGCAACTTTGCACGTGCCCAACTGTGCACATCGATGGCCGGACGGACAACTGTGCACGTCCATCTGTGCACGTCCAAGACCACAGGAGCCCATCTGTGCACGTCGAAATTTCGACGTGTACAGTTGTCCAAGTACCATCTGTGCACGTC
>CAKNWT010293099.1:0-12906 GCA_932066315.1 Andricus coriarius | reverse complement strand
TGGGAGGTGCTACCTCATCCCGCTTATTCAACAGACCTGGCCCCTTCTGATTACCACCTGTTTTCGTCGATGGGTCACGCGCTCGCTGAACAACACTTCGGTTCCTACGAAGACGTCCGAAAATGGCTTGACGAGTGGTTTGCATCGAAAGATAAAGACTTTTTTTGGCGTGGTATACACAAATTGCCCGAGAGATGGGGAAAATGTATCGCAAGCGAGGGAAAATACTTTGAATAAAGTTTATTTTGTTTTCTGCAAAAAAAACGACTTTCTTTTGCCTAAAAAACAGCGGATTTAAGCTTATGCACCTGGTATATATTGAGCTTGTGTGGCGTGAGATGTACGAACAACGTGGATCGAAAAAAGGTGTAGCAGGCTGTCGAGAGAACCTGCTAATTGCCAGGTGTGTCTGCAAAGACGCTGCAGCATATCAACGCGTCCTGTCAATGGCCTTGATTGACTACCGGAAAGCTTTCGATTCAACCTCTCATAGACTTATCATCTGTCTGTTGGAAAGCTTGAAGGTGCATCCACACATAGTGAGATGCATAGAGAGATTGATGCCTCTTTAAAAAACTAGATTTACTATCTCATCTGGAAATTATCGTGTGACAACAAACAACGTCACCTTCCAGAGGGGCGTCTTTCAGGGCGATTCCATTAGCCCTTTAGTTTTTAACATCACACTTCTGCCTCTATCTCTCGCACTACGTAATTTGTTTTCCACATGCGAGTGTCTTGCTTACTCTAATTCCCTTACATTCACGCTTCTTGTGGAGCGAGATAGACAGTTAACCTACGTTCCGCCGGGCCTGGAACGAGTACTAATCTCTCCGTAGCATATGGGTCAAATTATTAACAAATTAATAGAAATCTCAAAATCATCAATTAAAAATACTAATGCTTTCTTAAAACTAATTGACAGTGTAATAATACCTTTAGATCATATACTTGTCTCTTTCGATGCAATAGCAGTTTCCAAATATCCCTTACGAAAGAGTTGAAATTGCCATACAAAAAATTTGGGATTTGATTAAGATTAATACAAAAATTCCGAAAAAACAATTTCTTGATGCTATAAAATATGTTTTTCATTCAGTATATTTAAAATTTATTAATAATAATTTTTATAAACACAAGTTTAGAACTACCATAGGATCATTTTCGTCTCCTATTTTAGCTGAAATAGTTATGGAGGCTTTAGAGAATAAAGTTTTCCAAAAAATTGATTTTAATATCGATTTTTATGCAAGATATGGTGATGATTCAGTACTTAGTGTACATAAAAATAATGTTAACACTCTTCTTATTGCTCTTAATAGTATACACCCAAGATCACAATTTACTGTTGAAATTGAAACTCAAGGAAAATTAAATTTTCTTAATATGACTTCAATTAAAACCGATGAAAGACATATTATCACTGACTAGCACAGGAAAACTATTTGTTCAGGAAGAACACTTAGTTTTCTCTCAAATCACTCTATTCCAAATAAGATAGGAATTATTAAAAATTTTATTGATAGAGCCCTTAAATAACCGCATCCAGCTTTCCATGAAAAAAATTGAACTATGTAAACAAATTCTTTTTCTAAACCATTACCTTTTGAGTTCATTGAAAACATGCGCATAACAGAATAAATTATATTAGGAACAAAAACAAAGGTCAAAATAAAATGAACAGAGAAGATTACAATACATTTAATACTGTTGTTTTTCCATATTTTGGTAAAATCTCGAAGATTTTGAAATCAATCCTGGGAAAATTAGGTTTACATACTATTTATAGAGTTCCTTTTAAGAGCAATGTGATTGTAAGGAAAAGATAGATATGAAACGTTAGAGAAAAAATGTGGAATTCACAAGGTTAATTGTAAAGATTGCAATGCAGTTTATATAGGGCAGAAACAAAGGGCATGAAAGAATCATGAAAATAATTTTCACATAAGTCATAGATCAATTGGAATTATATTAAAATACTCTATCATGAAAAAAAATCAGAAAAAGAGAGAATTCATAGAGATGTTATTTATCAGCTCCCTGGCACTTAAAGCTAAAAATGGGCACACATTTGACTGCCCTGCGCGTTAGTACTTAAATTGCCCGAGCGTAGCGCTGATTACCTATAGGGCCGACTTTCTTGAAAATACATGGCAAAATTGTCAACATTCGAAGTTTTTAAATATTTTCTGGTAGTTTATTAGTCCTTCTTTCGTTTTTTTTTTGTTGCTGAAAATGATCAGTGATATATAATTAATTAAAAAACATTAAACATGGTGAACTGCTTAGCAGTGAACTGTGATTCTGATTAGAAAAAGTATATATTGCTTTTTTTATTATGTACATTGAAATAAAAATTCCGCCAGAGTTTAAACATGAATTCGTGGCATAAAATTAATAGTTTAGAAAAAATTATTCAAAGAACTAAATTATAATTTCTTTAGCTCCAAAAAAAAATATTTTCTATTTACAATTTGTAAAATTTCAAAAAATAATGCAAATAATTTGTATATGAGTATCATAATAATTCATCATATTCTCTTGGCATACTATTTTTTATTGGCAATTATTTAAATTTGTGAATGCGCTACGCTTATTTGTGGTAAAAATATTTTTCTTATCGTTAAAAATTTTTTAATATTGAATAAATAAATTTTAAGTAAACTATTTTTTGTAGACTCCTCTTAGGGCGTATCGAAAAAAAAAAGTTGTTTGCGCGAAGTTCTAATAGCAATGAAAACTTTCTTTTGGGAGTCAAAAACACTCCCCTAAAGTTTCATAAAAAAAATATTCTTTCTGTCTCCGCATCGTAGATATAGCTAAAAATCACAAAAACATAGCACTTCTTCAAATTTGAACAGCAAAATTTTTTTTTGAGATATAAATTATCAATAAAAATAGTTCAAAGAAACTCAATTTATACCTGTATAGCAATAATTCCATTAAAATATTTTTTACCCTCCCGAATTGACTTTGAAGTTTCAAAAGTTTCAAAAGTTTCTGGACCATATAATGTGTGATATACGTCAATTAGAATGTATTTGCAATATTTTTTTGCGGAATGTTGACATCAAAATAATTTTTATTGACTTTGAATTACAGGAAAATATTGAAACTTCAAAGTCAATTCGGGAGGGTAAAAAATATTTTTATGGAATTATTGCTATACAGGTATAAATCGAGTTGCTTTGAACTATTTCTATTGATAATTTAAATCTGAAAAAAAAATTTTTGCTGTTCAAATTTGAAGAAGTGCTTAGTTTTTCGTGATTTTTAGCTATATCTACGATGCGGAGACAGAAGGAATTTTTTTTTATGAAACTTTAGGGGAGTGTTTTTGACTCCCAAAAGAAAGTTTTCATTGCTATTAGAACTTCACGCAAACAACTTTTTTTTCGATACGCCCTACTCCTCATGCTGTGGATGTTTTAACATACATATTACATTATTACTTGCAACTCGGAATGCGACAATATGCAAAAATTCAAATAGCTGACAAAAAAAAAGAAAGCTCTAAGCTAAAGAAAATGTCAAAGTTTTATTCTACATAAGATTACAGAATTACAGCATAAATTTTAAAAATTTAACTAATTTACTTGTTGAAAATTTAACTAATTTGAAGAATTTAACTAATCTAAAGAAAATATAAACGATTCTTCGTACATAAAATTACATATTATTAATGTTGTGTTTTACGGAAAGTTATAATTTTTTGAAATGCATGTTGCATTCATTTTATTTATTGAAATTCTATATTACATATAAGATTCATGAGAATTATACTTTTATAATTTAAAAATTGTCTTTTTATAAATCTCATATGCATACCTCTTGATTATTGCCATTTTTATAATTGCAAAATAATCTGGTAAGTTACTTTATACTGTTTTAAAATAAAATGTTTTAATATTAAATTAGGTACATGAATTTTTACGACGCAAACAACCTTTTAATTTTAATTTAAAATCGTGACACTAAAGTTCCTAAATTAATTAATTATTTAATTAATAACAATTTTATTGTTATTACTTTGTTTAAATTTATTATATATATATATATAGCTTGGAATAATTTTTCGTATTGCTTTCACACATTTAATCACGTAAAAACTTAATATATTTCACTTTTTTCGTTATATATTTTATACTAGTATAAGCCAAAAACATTTGACTTCTTTTTTCCATTAAAAAACACGAAAAAGCGGTTCAGATTAAAAAAAACATGAATATTTGCATTTTTGCCATGTATTTTAAAGAAAGTCGGCCCTATAGGTAATCAGCGCCACGATTTCGCCTGGTGGCAGTGATCCACCTTTCAGCCAACTTTTATAATACAGGCATCTATGAAAGTGCCAGGGGGCTGTTATTTATGAAGAGAGAAGGTAACAAGTCTATTAATTTAAAAAGGTACCTGTCAAGATATAACGAGGTATGGGATAGAGTAATTAATTGTTTAAAGTAATTTTTTTTGACTAGATAATAGAAAGAATTATTTTTTATCAAATAATCAATTTCTCCATAAATATGTTTGATTACATTAAACTTAATCAATTTTTAATTAATACTGATTGAAATTCTTTCTTTACAGGTATATTAATTTTGTTCATACCTTTAGTTATTCTCTATAAATAATCCCTGATGAGGAGGTCTAAATTGACCTCGAAACATGTTGGTCCCCTCGTAGTATAGAAAGGACGGATACAGGGAAAAGTGAGAGTTTGGTTTTTGGTTGACTTTTTCCCATTTTCTGCCTCTTTTTTCATTGTGTTATTCTTGTCTCCAATGAGCCAAGAAGTGAGATTGTTTGGAAATTCATGTTAAAATTGTGAATCTTTTTCTTGCTTATTTTGCAAAAATTATTCATGATAAAATGGATTTCTTTTCAATCTGAATTAAAAATTTTTTGAACAGAGACACTAAACTCATGATTCTCTCCAATCTTCAGAGCTTGCTTATTAATAATTCAAAATTTATTTTAATTAATTTTACATATTTCACCTGAATTTTCGTCAAAGAAATCTTTCTTTTTATGTAAATTTTTGCAAAAAGAATATTTTCAATTTTAGCAATTTTTGGAAATACATTTAAATATTTTGGATTGGTTTCTTTTCCTAATTGGAAAATTTAAGAATCTAAATAGATTGGTTTCAGAATCACCCACAAAAAAAAGGTTTTTTTTTAGTAAAACTTTTTTCATTAACATAATTTAAAGTTAATGCAAAAATATAAGAGATTCATTGATTCGATATGAATCGATTGACCTATAATATCAATACATTTTATTAAAGAGTGGGGAAGTTATGGTAATTTATATATTTTGAAAATCGGTCTTTTATGGTAAACCTTTTTTCATTAACATAATTCAAAATTGACACAAGAATATAAAAGATTCCTTGGTTCGAGACGAATTGATTGACCTATAATATTGATATATTTTATTGAAGAGTAAGGAAGCTATGGTAATACATAATATTTGAAAATACAGGTTTTTATTGTAAAACTTTTTTCATTAACATAATTCAAAATTGATACAAGAATATAAAAGATTCCTTAGGCACTATTCGCACGGAGTGCGAGGCACATGCGTCGCATTTTGTGAGGGGCACGTACGTGCGAGGCATATGCCTCTCACTTTGTGATAAGCATAGTGCCTCGCACTTAATTGGCACGCAATGAGTCTCCTGTCCTGCGTGCACAAATGCTGCTTTCTCGACACACCGTGATAAATTTGTTATTAGTAAATTTACAGTATATTCTGACGGATATTTCTAGAGAATTGCAAAAATTTGATTAATAAAAGAAATTCTACTGATATTATTCCACTCCCTGTTCATTTTATTTCCGTGGTAAGTAAATAAAAAATAATATAACCTCAATTCTTTTGTGTACACTAGGGCGAGACATATGCGACCACATGGAAGACACATCTGCGTGGTGATATGAACTCACGTAATGCGTAGTTCTAATAATCTGGATCGCTGTCCCATAGTTAATAGTCCAAGATTACATCCGGTAACATATTTTTAATTACCGGGTATAATCCATTTTTCTCAGTGTAGATCTTCTTACACCTGAGGTTGATTGCTGAGGTTCGACCTCCATCAGGTCACTTCTCCTCTCCTGTTCGTTGTCATCATCATCGGTGAAAGGGTCGTCCTGCCTTCGTCTTCGCTGAGATGCTCTCACACCTGAGCTTGATGGTTGAGGTTCGACCTCCATTAGGTCACCTCTACTTTCCTGTTCATTGTCATCATCACCGCTTGACTCAGCTGACTCGCTCTCTGACTGAAGCCCTTCGTCGTCCTCATCTCTCAAAAAGCGCTCTAGTTGGATACCGACTCTGTCGTCAATGTCGCTGGTATCCTCATCCTCCTTGATATTCGTGCAAGATTGGCCGCGGCAGTTGCCACAAATCGTTGAGCATAGCAGTCCGGCTTTTCTGCAACTGCAGGCTCCTTTACAATCTTTGGTGCATTTGCACGAAATTCTCTGAAGCATTTCTTGAGGAGCCGCGTCTTTGAGGGTGGGGATTGGTACTAGGCCATGCTTGCTTCTTTTGCAACCCCAATCTTCCGGACTTTTCGTGTTGCCCAACCACTGTTGAACCTGATAATAGGTTCGAAGAGAATGTTGCCTTTCTGCTGCTTCGGTTGGTGGAATAGATGCAAGATTGCAAGCAGTCTTAGATAAAGACTTAATGAAGCATTGATGTCTGCATGTATTAAGTGGGGATGCATTCTTCATTCCATATAACGCTTTTATGAATCTTTGCCCTGCTTCATCGATGCGATCTTGCGATGATCGTTGATCTTTGAAACCTTGCATTGCTCTTTGCAGGTTCTCTTTTTTTTGCAAGAGTTTAACAAATTTTGCCTTGCCTTGTCTGTAGAACGCCGAAGTCGTATCGCATCCACTGAATGCGTGAAGAAACAGAATGTTTTCGGATACTTCATGAGGATACTTGAAGCTTGCTGTAGAATACATACACATTGGTGTTTTACCTTTGCCTGGTTTCATGAAGTAGATGTTGGATACTGATGAAGCTAGAGCTGTAAGTAAATAATATATAATTTTTTTTTTACATTTGAGAAATTCTCACGAAACCTGTACCGTCGTTCGTTGACTATAACGTCACCGAAGTCTGGTATTTACAGAAAAATGTGTTTACTATACTTGAACTCCTCCAGATTCTTCCATACACACGTAATGACCCTTCACATAGCCGTACATTAAAGAAACATTTATTCCCTTTATAAAGTTATTTATAAAAATAAGAAAGAAGTTATTAATGTATTATTTATTTATACACCACACGCTTGACATTTCAGTCAACACTTGCTGAAAGTGGTGAGCCCTGTTCTACGCCAATGGTATTCGTCGTTTTAGTTTCGAATCACAATGATCCTAATTCAATTTTTTGGTACGCCTGTGCCATTCTGGATTTTTTAATTTCCAACGACCAAGCTATTTTCTAAATTTGTCGACTAAGTAATCTCAAATACTCACATACATAGGCTCACATTTGTGAAAACTGTATATAATGAAAACATTCATTCCATCAATACAATTATTTATAAAAAATGAAAAATAAGTTGTTAATGTATTAGTTATTTATTAAAATTGAGCTTACCGACAATTAGTGAATAAATTTATCCAACGTCATTTCAGAACTTGTATAAGTGCAAGTTTTCAACATTTTTTACAAATTTTTGGACTTTTTCCGGTTATTATTCGAAAAATATGGGTCGTATGGAAAAAATCAATAGAACCTTTTTTGTGGAGAATTTTATGTACTTCAATTTTTGTAGACGCGGAGTTTGCAAAAAAACCATAAACAAACGAGTTATAAATAAAAAACTGTTTTTCGGAAGTTTACGCCACTGCCAAAAGATACGCAGAGGTTGGGGGAGGGGGATAACGAAAACGGTTCCTTATATTGACCCAAAGAACATTTTAAAACCATAATTTCTTTAGTCGGAATTAATGTCACAAATGACCATTTTTTTTGCTCTGCCGCCTGGCCTAATCATGAAGAATAAAAATTGTACATTATTTTGCAATATCTGAATAAGCAGTGCCAGTACCAGATTTTTGACAACATAGTGTGCGAAGCACGAGATGCGTGATAAGAATCTGTTCGTTAAAGCCGAAGGAGCTTTAACAAAAGGGAATTCACAATCATAAAATTACAGTTGTTAAAGCTTTGACCTTTAAATTTTAAAGGTCTGTGCACAAATGTGTGGAAAATACAAAGACCGAGCGCGTAGCGCGAGGTAAATACATTATTATCGAGCGCGAAGCGCGAGATGAATATATTCTCGAGCGCGAAGCGCGAGAACCAACAGTCGCGCGCCCTAGGCGCAATGAGAAAGTGCCCGCGCAGCGGGCATATTCTTTTTCTATAAATCATAATTCTTCAGTATTTGACAAATACCCACTCCGGTATGGATTTTCATTGTTGAAATCTTTTCAACAGTTTTAAAATGAATCAATTTTCATTTGTTGAAATCTTTTATTTTTTCAGGTACATAAGCAGCAAAAGAAATGTTAAAATAATTTCACAATTGTAGAAATGATACAGATTTCTTCGAATGTACGGATTACCTAGAAAAAGCAGGTGAAACATTTTATGTTACCAAATTCTCAAACGATTTCAATGTTTTCAGTTACATTGCTTTGTTTTCTGAGAATACTCTTAAATATTCAAACAGTATTAATTTTTTTACCTCTCGACAGATTCCAATATTTTCATGTACTACGCCGTTTTTCGAATAATATTCCAAAATTTTTAAACAAGTTTGATATATTTCAACAATTTAGTTTCTCCATTTTGTTTTCAGAACGCATTTTCTGCTTTTCGGCGATAAGAAACGCATACGGTCAATAACATTAAATAAACGTTATATTTTCTACGGAAATAAATTGTATAAACGTGCATATAAATATTGCAATCTGTCGAAAATGTTATGACCTAAAATGATCCTCCTGATTTTTCCACAGGTAATCTATATGTACTGCAAAAATGGGTATTATATGAATAACTGTGAAATTCTTGAAACAAATTATTTTCGTGTAATCATTGATTTAAAAAACTCATGACGCACCTACGTAATTTTATTTTAATTTCTGAATATTAATCAGGTTATAGATTTATTATTTATGTTGAGATTAAGAAAGGTATAATCAATTGTAACTGTGAATACATATTAATTATTCATAAATTTCCAATAGTAAATGTAAATAAATAATATATAAATTACACGGAAAAAAAATTTCATTAAATTTTATAGAACTAGTCCTATAGTAGAGGATACGACGGGTAGTTTAATAAAAGTTTAAATCTTCTTGGTTTTACATTGCATTGAGCCTAAAAAATTAATCTTTATGATTATTATTATTATTATCAGTATGCTTTAATATTTGTTCACATATTTAATTACATAATTATTTACTATTATGCAAACAATCACTACATTAATAATCGCACGCTAATAAAATTATTATTCGCTGTATAAGCTAGAGCTATGCAGGGCCGCGTGACAAACTTTAGTTACCTGTTTCTTAACCATTTTTTTTGCTTTTAAAATTTCAATCATCACTTTAAAATATTTATAATTTTGGAAATTTTAAATCTCGAAAAAAAATTTAATCGCAAATTATTTCTTCGTTATAAGTTCTAGTAGATTCAAGATTAATAAGAAGTTAGATAGCTATATAGAAGAAGTTTATATAAGTTATATAAATTTAAATAAGTGATAATTCACTAATAAATTTATTATTCACTAACCGGCGTTATCTGTTAAACACATCCTGGCGGACCGGCCGAACGCAAACATTACTCTACAGCATAATGGTAAAGTAATGGTAAAGTAATAAAAGTAATATGGCATTATAATTATTAGGAGAAGCAAAATAAATATGTAAACTGTTGCAATCATAATAATACGTTAAAATTTACGTTAAATGGTCATCTCGTAATTGCAACAGGTTTCTTTTTCAGCGTTAAAAAATAAGAAAACAAAGTAGCTGTCATGAGGTTCGTGATGCAAAACTAAAAATAGGTGGCAGCACCGAGCCGAGTACTAGATCCTCTGACGAAGAGAGACGAAATGCAATATGGGGCTTGATATGCGGTTGTCTATAATTAAATATATGAGGGTAAATACACTTTAAATATATGTTCAGTGCTTATAGACGAATGTAAATTATGGTTTAAGTAGAAATTATACATACAATGGGATATATGGTGAACTATGGTAAATCTAACCTCACTTTGAAAGAGACAGGCAAAAAAGGATTTATGCACCTTTTACGAATGCTACAAGATACAAAAACTTTGAAACATGTATTTTGTGTTATTAAAAATTGCTTACAAGGTATAAATGGCACTTTATACTTATTCACTAAATTTCTCTAATTGAAATTCGTATCTCATTGACAGAGGGTCTAGTACTCGGCTCGGTGCTGCCACCTACGATTAGTTTTGCGTCATGAACCTCATTGAAGCCTGCTAGAGGCGGCTTCAAGTGCATCGCCAGCAGCATTTGACGCGCGAAGTTCAAAAATAAAATTAAACATTGGAAAACGCAAATGTGTCAAATAAATGTAAATAAATATAGTAAATAATAAAATAATGTAAAAAAAGATGGCAATGTTTAAAATTAACAGGTAGATTGTAAAAATGTTGTCGGAGTTGTTGAATTTTAATTTTTTACATTTGACAGCATGAAACTGTATCGACTGCGGTAACATACGAGATAATAAAAACCAAACAACGCACGATATAACAAATTCAAGAGAAGCTTTTTGACCTCTGGAAGCCCTAGAAGATTATCACAGCAACTTTTTGAATTTTTTTCAAAAATCGAAAATTCAAGTTTTCTGACTATGCAAGACACGACAAAAATGAATTAACCAAAATTTTTAAGGCAAAGAAATTGATAAATTTGTTATTATCGATTCTTTGATAGGTGTAGTTTTCATTTTAATCGTAAAAAATAAAAAACTTGAATTTTTGGAAAAATGACAGAAGATCCAGAAGAATCGAGAAAAGTTATCTAGCCAAAAAAGATCTATAAGTTTTGTAAAAATCATTGTTTGATAGGATGTGTAGTTTCTGTTCTAATTGTAAAAGATATGAATAAAAATTGACAAATTTAATTGTTGGAAGAACCACACAAGCTACAAAAAAATGTTGTTTTAATCGTAAGAAATAACATAAAGAATAAAAATAAATTAAATTTTTGGAAGAACATCAAAAGGTTCAAAGAGAAATTAATAAACAAACCTTTATTTGACAAAAGTTTATTCAACCTAATTTGTTGCCCAAATTATATGTACACTTTTTTTTGGAACCATTTTACGCTGGGAAACACGACACAACAAGATGCAATAAAATGCTAAATAACAAAATTGTCTTTTTTCGATAAGATGTGCACTTTTTTACATTGTAAGAATAAGACATTGAAAATATGTTGATATATAGCGTGCCTGAACGGGAGCTAAATAAAATTTTCATGAACGTCTCAAATCTTTGCAGGATCTTTGAGTAGAACATAAATAGGGATGTTTTGGACAAAAATGGAAATGTTTCGTCGAGCTCTGTTAAAATAAAACTGGTTTGAAGGTTCTTTACACCTTTTCTCACTAATTTCGTAGCTAAAGCGGCTTTCAAATATTTTTATCAAAGTTACGTATCAGCGAAACTCTACATTGATTTTTTGGGTCAAAACACTTTATTTAAACAAAATTTTCCCGCTTATCCGGTGTCGCTATTTTATTTTTAGACAGCCACATAATTTTTTGAAGGTCAAAAAATGGTCTTGTTTTACGCATTTTTTAACAAAAATTTCTAATTTTGTTAAAACGTGCTAACGAAACCAGATAAGCGGGAAAATTTTGTTTCAATCAAGTACTTTTAGCGAAAAAACACTTCCATTGGCTGCACATTTATTTATAATTCAAATTTAATTGATACAGTCGCTATACGAAAATGTCGTTTTTACCTGCCTTCTTTTTGGACTCTTTTTGAACGATTGCAGCACAATTTTCGTAAACTTTTTTTTTGTACTCTTTCTCGTAAGAATTTTTCGATTTGAAAACACTGACAATTCTCGCATTTAGTTATAATGGAAATCATCACTCCTCATCCAGAAAAAAATAAATAAAAAAAGGATAAACATAAATGATCAAAAATCAATGATGTGCTTGTCTGTTTACATTCGTAAGTTATTTTTATCTCTAACTTGTCTGAAGATTATATTTATTTGATACTCTATAATGAACAAGCAATGGAATTCTAATTATGATGAACAATTATTGAAGGCTGTTTGTGGATACAAATCTTCTCATATATAAGTTTTTTTCTCTTTTAAAATAAACAAATACATTTAAAAACTTCAGTTAAGTTTCAGTTCTCAAGAATTCATTTCTCAAATTATTGTAGAAAATTGTATGATGATATGAAGCTTATTTAAATAAATCCATAAGTTCACAGCTTTATTCGAGTTATTCTTATTTTTGACTGCAATATAAAGGCTAATTTATAATGATCAAATAAAATTCAATGACATTAAAATTTAAGAGAAGTGATGATGGAGAAACTTTCAATGTATAAAAATTAATCGAAAAAAATATGAAAAATAACCTGCAGTTCAAAAAGAGTCCGAAAAGAAGGCAGGTAAAACGACATTCTCGTATAGCGACTGTTTCAATTAAATTTGAATTAGAAATAAATGTACAGTCAATGTACGTGTTTTTTCCCAAAAAGTACTTGAATCAAACAAAATTTTCCCGCTTATCTGGTTTCGTTAGGTCGTTTTAAAAAATTGTACGAATTTTTTGAAAATTGCGTAAAAGAAGACCATTTTTTGACCTTAAAAAATTATGTAGCTGTCTAAAAATAAAA
>CAKNWT010293098.1:1263-27187 GCA_932066315.1 Andricus coriarius | reverse complement strand
CCTCTCCCTCTCCCTCTCCCTCTCCCTCTCCCTCACCCTCACCCTATTTCATTTTTTTACCCTTATTGATTGAAAAATATATTTTTAATTTAAAATTTACCTTTTCAATTTAATCATTCAACTGTCTTCTAGAAAATTCGTCTTCTTGGCATGAAAATTTAACAATTTCATTGAAAATGCAACTCTTCGTGGTAGAAGTTGAATCTTCTTTGTTTGAAAATTCCGAGGGACCATTCATTCTCTTAAAATTATTTTTTCAAAATAAAAAATAATTCAAAATTTTCCCAGGTATCTTGAGAAAATTGCTGTATTATCTTTAAAACTTTCAAAACCCTTTAAACGTTTCAAAATTTTCAAAACTTTACATTTTTCTTTAATTTTTTTGGAATAAGTTCAAATTTCAAACTATTTTTGAATTTTTTACAAAACTTCTAATCATTTATGAAAATTATTAAAAATTTGCCTAAAATCATCTAAAAATCCTTCAATATTAGAAAGATTGCCCTTGAATATTGCATATTCGTTTTTGACAAATTTTTAAATCCTTTGAAATCTTTTAAAATATTATATTGAAATGAATTATTCAGAATGAAAAATCATTTTATATTTTTTTAGAAATCTGAATAGTTTTTTTTATTCTTTTAAAGACTTTTAAAATTCTCAAAAAACTTCTACATTTTTTGTTTGAAATTTATGAAAATTTTTTCTTTTTTTAAAATTATTTTAAATATTCTCTTAAAATAATAATTTTTTTTTTCAAAGTAAAACATCATTTGAATTTTTCCCAGGAATTTCAAGTAATTGTTTTTATTATCAGAAAACCTTTCAAAATCCTTCAATGGCAATACAAATTTATTTTGTAATCTTCACAAATTTACATTTTGTTTTAAATTTTTTGAAATCTTTTTAAGTTTTAAATCAAGTTGGAATATTTAAAAAACTTCTAAATATCTCTTAAACTTACTCGTATTTAAAAAAAATTCATAATTGTTTCATTGTTATTTAAACATCAAAATCCAACAATTTTACTTACAAATTTAAAAACTTATAAATAGAACAATTACAATTGTGACGTTTAAAGTTTAAATTTATTTGTCTGCAATTTGAACGATCCAAGGCTTTCTATTTCAAACAATTCTGTTTCAAATTACTTAGTTTTGAATATAAACAGCGAAATATTTCTATATATTAAAAAATGGTTCTTCATCTTAATTGAAATATTCTAAATTCGAATCTCAATTGAATTGGTTTTAAACTTCAATATTGTAGATAGACAGATTTTTCTTCTAAAAATTTATAAAATTCCCGCTCCAAAAATGAATTCACTGTCATCTGCCGGTTTTCCCGATCTCAAAATATTCCCGGTCGCTTCCCAGGTTTCTCCGTCTCCCTGTCGAACGGTCACCCTGAACAGCAAATTTTTTAAATTGTAAAATAAAAAAGAGAATAGAAAGTATCAAATGATTTCAAAACAATTTTTTTTCTCTTTTTCGGATGCTAGTTCGAATCCCAAATCACCAATTTTATTCCCTCAGCTTAAACATTTAACTCTTAATGTTTAATATCTCAACGCACAAGTTTATAAGCGGAAAGCAAATTTATCTTACGATTTATTTATATTTGTTATAAATACTTATTCTATGTATTATAATCTTATGACTCATGATTTAATCAGAAAATTTTGAAATATTAATATTACCGCATATTCTAATTTAGTCTTCATAACAATACAAAATATTACCATTATTTATAATGGCTGTAAACAAAGTTAAAGTAGCAGAAAATGCTGCAAAATATATAAAGCGTTATTCTTCAATGAATTTCATGTTATAAACAATATCTTAGTGAAATAAAATCAAAAATATTCTTACCATAAATAAATAAGGCTTACGAAATTTTTCGCAGACCTTCCTCCATGTTAGTACTTTATTATTACCCTCTTTTAAAAGAAAAAATTTAAAACCAACCCTGTTCTCAATTCCGTCTAGGTTTAAAAAAAAAATATATATACATATATCCATACAAGCTTCAACTTTTTTCCTTATTTTTCGCTTATCGATTACTGACTTTTCCAATTGTCATTCTGATTATGCTGTAATTTTAAACGTTTAACTTAAAATTGATTTAAGTTATTAAGTTATTGAAGTTAAGTTATTCAACTCTGAAAGTTTCCATTTTGCAACAACATTGTGAACTTTTGAATATTTCGCATCAAAAATATTCAATTTTAAAACAAAAGCGGTACAAAATTGAAATAATTTTTTTTTTTAATTTAGAATTTCTTTTACTTAGAATTCATGTACAATTTTCATTTATTCAAAAGAATGCTTTTGAATGCATTATAACGTATAAAGTTGATAACAAGTTAATATATGTGGTAACGCGATTGTGACCCGTGCGAGCAATCATCGAAGTCAGCGTGAAATCAGATGGAGTCAGACGGAGTCGAGAGCAGTCAGTGCGAGTCTACAAGTCTAGATGGGAGTGGAGAGCAGTCAATGGACAGTTAGAGCGTGTTCATTGAAATTAGTGTCATGTCACTATTGAAATCATAGTTAGCTTGCAAGAAACAAGCTATCGTATGAAATCTTATGAAATCCGAATCGGAATCATATGCAATCAAATTCAATCGTTTGCAAAGATTCGTCTGATTTCAGAGTGAATAGCAGCTCGGAAAATTCGACCATTAAGTTGAATATTCAACTATCTGGTTAGAAAATTAACTTTATTATTAAAAGCTTTAATATATTCTGAATCGTTCAACTTCTTAACTTCAAAACTTAACTCTTTTGTCAAAAATTCGTCTTTGAGGTGAAAATTTAACTATTTCGTTGAGAATGCAATATATTTCGATTCATATTTAATTCAACATGGTACCTATATATTAATTTTATTGAAAATAATTTATTATCCTATTTTCGACAAAAGTCATCATATTTCTCTAAGTTTGAGAGCATTTTGGACCGAGAAGTCTGTAGTTACCAAAAACGATTTTTATTTGAATGAACGAGAAAAAATGTTAAGAAAGGAGAATTTTTTCCGAGGATAAGAGTCACGACACTTAGTTTGTAAAATTAAAGTTTGTGAAATTGATTTTAATGGTAATTCGTTTAAGCTTTAATTTGGAAAATTTAAAATTCCGTAGAGTTTAATTTTGGTTGCTTTCATTTGCAGTTTAGTTTTGATTACTTAAAATAAAAATTCTTCAGCTTTAACAGTTTGAATTTTTTAATTTGAATGACCGGGAATTTTTTCCAGCGATAAAAATCGCGTCTCTGAAAGGGCTTTAATAATATAAAGTCTATTACTTTTATGTTACTCCTAGTGGAATTAAATATGCAAAAAATAAAAATCCTGCAAAATAAAAGGTGGAATTTGAGCAATAAATAATAAAAATTAAATATCGAAACATTTTACAGCTGTGATAAAATACTAAGAAGCATTTAATGGCGCCGTCAGTGAGAAAGCCCTTTAATTGCTTGGCAAAATTATCGCAAACATATTTACGGGTCGATTAATTCGACACGAATAATAATTCTAGTCTCGCGGAATTTCATTTAAGTGCTGGCAATCGACTGATTGATAATAATTAGATATGCGAGAAGCTCATGACTCGCCTCGCCTAATTGCTTAGGTTACCATCTGCGGGAGGCTTTTCAAGGGTGGAACCCATGTGTAACCCGCCTTAAGAAATTTTTCTTTTCTTCCTGGCGTCAGGGTCTTCAGGGTCAGGTCTAGCTACTCCTAGTTATTTCGCCTCGACCAAGTTACAGTATACAATCTTAATTGCGCGAATTAGTCAGAAGCCTGACTAATGGCGCGACTTACACTCACCGCGCACCGCAATTTGTCGCGCACTGGCAAGCTTCTTGGAAGAACAGCAAGTAGATGCGTAGGTGCTCGCTGCTCGCTTCTCACGTACAGTACCGCTTTCAGCGATAACTGCACTCAAATACGAACGAAATGGACCAAATGAATGAAACGAAATGTTCGTTATCCAACTGCTCCTTGATAAGGCTAAACGCGATTTATAGTAAAAGCTTTAGACGAAATCCCTTTTATATTAATTTAGTGACATTCTGCTGTATGGTTGATTTCTATAATGACCTTTATAACCTGTCGAGTTTTAGAAGTGTAACGAGTGAGCGTCAGTAAAAATTGACTCCGCCCGGGGAATCGAACCCTTGGCCGCTGGTTCGAAGCCGATGCGTTACTACTACGCTAACCAAGGAGTCGGTGATGACTTATATGCAGTCATCCGATCACGTAGTGCCTCGCCGCTACCACCCCTAAGTCAGTCTTCGGGATGGAAAGGGGGAATTATGTGAGGTGTAGCATGTACCATGTTACATCTTCTTTCGTCCTTGCAACCTCATCAATACACCTTTCCATCACTTTGCCTCTCTTGCCTTGCCTTCTGCGTCATCGCCCCCTCCCTTAATAAATAACCCTACTTCCCTACCCCTCTATTCCTTCTTGCCTGTCTTCCCACTCTTCTCTCTTTTGCAAAATACTATCGCAATCTTCTACACATCACGACCACTTATTTTCTACAGTTCACACCAATTTCGTCACTTTAACCCTGATAGGTTTCATGACCCTTCCATATGCGGTTGTTATTAAATGGACGGTATGGAGAATTCCATAGGCCGGATTTTCCGGAGTATGAGATTCTAATGACCAAAAAGGACAAACAAGCGGTTTTTTTCCAACAACACATCCTTTCTACATTCGTCCTCACACATCCCTTTACACCTTTCTCGTCACATCATCCCTAATAGCCTCCCTTTCCTTCATCCTTTTATATAACGCTAACACCAATCACCCCCTATGCGAAAAGGTCATGCCCACATTTGTTCGGTGTTCATAGGGAGTCAAAAACAGACTTCAAACTCTTTCCCTGATCCTCCTTTTCTCCCTTGTTTTTTAATTCCTCTTTTTCCCTTGTTTAAAAAAAAATTCATCATATTTTGTTTGTTAAAATACGAAATTAATTAATAGAAGGTTAAAAATTCAACAATTTTGTTAAAATGTTATCATTTTCGGTTGACACTTCAAATGTTTTATTGAGAATTCGTCTTTTTAAGTTGAAAATTCAACTATTTTTGTAGAAAATTTATATTATTTTTTGTCAATTGAACTATATCGTTGACAATTAAACTATATGTTTGAAAATTTGAATATTTTGGTATATAATTTAACTATTTGGTTCAAAATTAATTTTTTTGTTAAAAATTAATATTTTTGGGTTGAATATTCAACTATTTTGTATAAAAATGGTTTCTTCGGCTTGAAAATTTAACAATTTAGTAGAAAATTGAACTATTTGGTTGAAAATCACCTTTTCTTGTACAAAATTAGTATTTTTTCGTTGAATTCAATTGTTTTTTATTTAAAATTGAAATCTTCTTTGGTTAAAATATCAACTATTATATTTTTCGTTGAGGATAAATTTTGTCGTCAAAAATTTATCTTTCGGTTGAAGATTTATCTTTTTAGTTGAAAATTCTTCGCTTTGGTTGAAAATTCAACTACTACTGTGATAAAAAAATAGTAAAGCTTTTTAAATATAACACCAACGGCTTATTATTTTTCCAAATTTATTTCATGCCTTTAAAAGTAATCCCCTCCTGATACAATACACTTATGTCAACTTTTTGCAATCGAGTCAACACGAATTCCCCAACCGTTTCTTTTTGTTGAGTTTCAGGAATATTCAGAAGTCAGACGGAGCTAAATCAGGCGAATAGGGCGGTTGCGGAATGATATGAGTCGAATTTTTGTCCAAATAGTCTCGAATAACCAATGTAGTGTGAGAAGGTGCTTTATCGTGATCCAAAAATCAAGAGTTCTCTTTCCATAATTCTGGCGAGCGAGTAGTAATAGTAACAATAATAACAATATTATTTGAGCGTTATGTGTCGTTTGCGTCAGAAGCGGCCACACGGAGAAAAATTGATGTTTAAACGTAACATCTGGATGTTCAGGTTTAACATGTTTTATGTTTAACTATAGGACAGCAATCTAGATTTTCAATGTTAGTATCTGTAGATATTAAAAAATGAGATGTTACTCTGTAACATCCAAAATGTCTAACTGAAATATCCGAAATATTACATGTATATTTATGTCAAATAACAGCTGTAAATATTTGACGAGTTTACTTATTTCTCATCATTTAAGGAATTAATTGATAACTTATTTGTGAATTGAAAATTAAACTTGAATGCTCGTACATGAACGAAGAACAGATTAAGGGTGTGAAATGTCGATCAGATGATACATTCAGTCAAGTTGAGGTTATGTTTAATATTTGTAATTGAATATGAAAAATAAAAATGGAGTAAGTAAGCTGAGAACGAATGATCTGTTATCAGTATTTAAAATTCTATCTATTTTAGGTTAGTTAAACTCTAATTTTATATTAAATTTAAAAATGTTTTGTTAAATGTGTTCGAGTCAATATAACCTCAAACTTAAGAACCTTGTTTCGTCGTGTAGATAGAAGAAAGTCGTTATCCAATTTTAATTAGGGATAGCTAATTTTGAATCTTTGGAAATGTTCCAAAATTGTAATATTCCATAATTGTAATATCAAAAATGTATAGCCGTCAAATATAGTCGTTAAATTCCAATGCGCGATGCACATGCGCTCGGATGATTTTAACATCTGAATGTGTTTCAGCTTAATATAAAAATATGCTTACGCCTAACATCTGAAAAAGATAGTAGATGTTCAAAATGAATATCTACATGTTAGGCAGTACAATCTCACCCTTTAAGCATCTACATTTAAACATCCATTTTTCTCCGTGCAGAATTATCGGAAGAAAACTCTTGGTCTTTGGATCACGATAAGGGACCTTCTCACACTGCATTGGTTATTCCAGACTATTTAGCCAAAAATTCGTCTCATATCGTTTCGCAACCAATCCGCAACCGCCCTATTGACCTGATTTAGCTTCGTCTGACTTCTGGACATGAAATAAATTTGAAAGAATAATAAGCTCTTGGTGTTTTTTTTAAAAAGTCCTACTTTTCAAAATTGATCTTGATTAGTTGAAAATTCAACAATAACAAGTATTCGAAAAAAAAATTCTTTGCAGCGCTAAAACTGTGATGGTTAGCAAAAAATAGGTCCTCCAATTAGTCAATGAAATTGTTAAAATTACGATACGCTGTAGTGGCGGACTGGCATGTATTGACAGCCAGGCAACCCTGGCTGCGCCCCCCTTGTTTGACAAGATTATACTTTTGAACACATAAATATATTTTAGATTGCAATAAAAACAGAAAAAATTGTATCCAATAATATGCAGAATTCGCACATCTACTACTAGTAATATTAGTACAGTAATTAATATAGTTCTCTCTAAATTCTTTTCACGTATTTTCTCTCAATTATGCTCCACCTTGTTTTTGAATAAAGGCACTACCTACATTTTTCTATGAAAAATAAGTTCTTCTATCTCGTTTGATTTATGACAAAAAACGAATTAATATGTACAAATAGGAATTAAAAATTCTAATTAAATTCAGAGATACTTTGACCCTAATTATCCTGTTTCCGCAGATTTTTGAGAAATCTGGAGAAATACTGTTAAAGGAAGGCTCTGTCTACTAAAAGGTAAGCCTATCTACACGAATTTTAGTTTTGAGGGGTCAACTGGGCGCCGAGAAACAGCTTCTAAAAAATTATCTGGTAGATAGGGTTTTGCTCGTCAGTAAATCATTTACTCGCGCCGAACAGTGGAAAAAAAATTCTTGTTGGTTCAAAGTAACGTACAGCTCACAAATATTGTCTGGTTTGGATGCTAAAAATTAAAGATAGTGCTAATGAAATTTTAAAGAAAGTTGTTGGGCCTAATTTTTTATTCAGTTTTTCAATTTTTTTATAAATGAACAAATATGACAAAAAAAATTGTTTTTGAATAGGTGTTTTCTATAATTTTCAATAATTTTTAAGTTTTTAAAGTTACATTGCAAGAGATTCAGATGTAAACAATATTATAATGAAGAAAATTTCTCGCAAGATTATTCTTGGTAATATTATAAACAAATGCATTATACAGGCATTTGTCGAGAGAAAAATTAGTTTTTTACCATGTCAGTTTTTTTAAATTAGGAACCTGATTAAAATTTCAGCAAAATTCATCATTTTTTGATAGATTTTATGATTTAAAACAAAAATATATAATAAAAAAATACATTAGTCGGGCATTGATCGACGGACAAAACTCGTTTTTTTCAATGACAGTCCTTTTTATTGGGAACTTTATGATAATTTCAGCAACAGTCATAATTAGTTGATTAATTAAATATTTTTTCAAAACAAAATTATTTAAAAATGCATTATGCGGGCATTTATCAACGAATTTTTTTGTTCAATTTTAGTCCTTTTAATTGGGAAGTCAATGATAATTTCATCAACACTTATACTTAGTTGATTAATTGTTTGTCTTCTTCGAACAAAGTCAATAAACAAATGCATTATTCGGGCATTGGTCGACGGAAAAATTAGTTTTCTTGAATTTGTGTCAATTGAAGACATAACATTCAAAGACGACATGAAATTATTCATCTAATTATGAAGTTCGTTGAAATTGTCGTGAAGTTCTCATTTAAAAGGATTGACATTTAAAAAGAAACCAGTTTTTTCGCCGAAAAATGCTGAAATTATCACGAAGTTCTCAATTAAAAGGACGAACATAGAAATAAACAAATGTTTCGATTCAGAGATGCCCCAATAATCCTTTCTTTATTAAATTTCAAAAAAATGAAAGGGCATAGCAGGGTAAGCATGTGTAAGCTGCCCCCGGGCGAATCTGTTCGACATTTTCACCCTGAACTGGTACTAATATGAGGTTCAATTCCCCGAAAGATTATATCTAAGAACTTATTTTTATGGGAGTTATGGGGGTGAGTAGAGAAATCGAAAAACATCTTTTTCTCGGAAACGGCTGGACCAATTTCGATGGAAGAAAAATATGTTATGGTTATCTATGGAGGGATGTTTTTGAAAAATTATGGGACATTAAAGACAAAAAGAAAAGGTCAAAAAAAATTTTCAAAATTTTTTCGATTTTTTTTTCAATGGGAAATTCGTAAGGCCTAATCGCTGTTTTTTTCCCTAAAAATACCTTGAATTATGCGGAAAAATATGTCAAAGTTTGGGATCAATCGGAGAGGCTGCCCATGGTTAAAAAAATTATAAATCTCCAGCCTACCACGTTAAATGCACGTCCGCTGATGTATAAGGAGGAGTCTGCAAACTTACGCTCGTCTTGTCAAAGTTATGGCGTTGTTGCGGCTAAGAAATCAATTCCTCATCGTAAAGGGTAAGGTTTCGGTACAGGAGTAGTAGTTGAGATTAAAGAAAATCATTCATTCGTTTTATGATTTGAAGTTCTTCCTCAGATCTTCTCTTGTTCTTTCCTTGTTATATTTGAGAAACTCAAATCATTTGTTTTCTCATCTGATTTTGTGCCCCCGACCCCGATCTTCTTTTCTTCGGTTTGTTGACTGATTCCTCACAGTCTAGGGAAAGGTCTTCGATGAGGAATAGTGGTTTGGATTCTAGATTCGTCATTGTTTTGAGCTGAACATCTATTTTGTTTTGTCACCTATTTGTCTCACGCAAGATATTTGGCTAAAATTGTCAGACCTGCTGAAATCCTCAGTCGAATGTTTCAACAACGTAACATTGATCCTGTTATTGAAAGTGACAGTCAAGAAGATTGAGAATATTGACGAATAGAAGATATCGAAGAATGTGAGAGGCAAGGGGACTTACCATAAAAAAGCACCTCGAATTGTGAGAGGCGAGGGGACTCACAGTAAAAAAGCACCCCGAACTGTGAGAGGCAAGGGGACTCACAATAAAAAAGCACCCCGAATTGTGAGAGGCAAGGGGACTCACAATAAAAAGTCACCCTGAATTGTGTACACCTGCTTTTCAAGTATCATTGAAATATTTTGAAGTACTATTGAGTTATTATTATTATTATTATTATAGTACGCTGAAGATTTTTAATTTTTTTAACCATGAACAGCCTCTCCGATTGATCTCAAACTTTCACATCTTTTTCCGCATAATTCAAGGTATTTTTAGGCAAAAAACGGTGATTGTGCCTAAAAAATTTCCCATTAAAAATAATTAAAAAAATGTTGCAATTTTTTTTGACCTTTTCTTTTTGTCTAAAATGTCCCATAATTTTTCCAAAACATCCCTCCATTGAGACCCATAACATATTTTACCCCCATCAAAATCGGTCCAGCCGTTTCCGAGAAAAAGATGTTTTTCGATTTTTCTACTCACCCCCATAACGCCCATAAAAATGATTTCTCATATATAATCTTCCGGGGAATTGAACCTCATCTTAATATTCATTCAGGGTGAAAATGTCAACAGATTCGGCCGGGGGCAGCTTATACATGCTTATCCTGCTATGCCCTGTATCAACTAATTATGAATGTTGCTAAAATTATGATGATGTTCCCACTTAAAAAGACTGGCATTTAAAAAAAACTAATTTTTCCAATTAATTGTGCCTGTATAATGTAATTTTTCATTAATTTTTTTTTGTAAAATCATAAAATTTATTGAAAAATTGTTAATTTTCCTGAAATTATCATGAGGTTCATAATTAAAACAACTAACATCGAAAAAACACAAGTTTTGGGACTACAAATTCCTGAATAATGTATTTGTTTATTATAATTGCTTATAACATTAACAAAAATGATCTTAGGAGCAATTTTCTTCATTATAATATTTTCTCCATGCAAATTATTTGCAATATAATTTTAAAAAACGTGAAATTATTAAAAATGATAGAAAACACACTTTCAACAAATAATTTATGTATACAATTTTTTTGGTTTATTGTATGATCATGCAATATCCTAATGAAATGCAAATTTATAAAACCTAGTCGATTACAATAATTTTCCTGTTATTTTCGAGCATTGGGAAAGTCAAGTAGGAAAAATGGCCATCTTTTTCGACACATTTGTTGATTTCTAAAAAAGTTGAAAAATCAATAAAAAATCAGACTTGAAAACTTTCTTTGAAATTTTACAAGCTTTCTTTAAATTTGTTTACGGCCCAGTGTATAAGTGTATTTATTTATAACGATTGTTTACAACAATGCAAATTGATATTGAATGACAATATATTGGGACATGTTATTATTTTTCAGATAAAAAGAAATGATCCTGCAGCAAAGAAATTTTTGTTGAATATATGTGCAGATACTAATTCCACGACAATGAAATAACAACCATTTGAAAGTCTAGATAGCACTGAATCCATTTACGTTGAGGTTATTTTATTGTAAAATTTAAAAAATATGTAGCTACAGTGTCCAAGGTCTTTCCAGCCAAATCATTGTTTCGAAATCTTGCGTTGAACTTATCGCAAAAACAAGTTAATTGTTCCTAAACATTTTTTAATTTATAAAATCAAGAGGAAATGAAAATCTAAAAATTAAATGTAAATCTGGACCAAGGACATGCATAAATATCACGTGATTGTTGAATAATCATAAAAAATGTTCACCCGTGGACTGGAAATTTCTACGAATCTTAAAATACGAGATTCGTCGCGTGACCTAATTTGTTATCAAAATTAATCTTTGAAAAAACAAATATTTGAAAGAGTTACAATCGTTCGCAGAACTTTCCATTTCACGAAAAAATATTTTTTAGGGTCTACATTAAAAAATTATAATTTGCGACTTCATTTAGTTAATTTTACCAATTTTTAGGAACAATTATGGCGAATTTCTTTAAACTTTGAAAGGGTTGTTCTTCGAAAGTCTTAGATTTAGTTTCTGCACAGATATTCATTTACCTTTAAAATTAAGCATGCATTTTTAAACGGTCAATAAAATTGTACCAAAACCAGTGTATCACTGACGATCTTGTTGCTTAGTTTCTATAATTAATTTTTAATTTTACATAATTTTATACAATTTAAGTACGAAATCAGGAGGATGATTACCTCAATTTTCCACATGCTTCCTCGAGGAATTTCCACATGATTCGACTTTGCGCATGACATATTTTTCATCGAGAGGCTTAATGAATGATTAAAAAATGCATTTTAGACATTTTCAAATAAAAAGTTTAATGTCTGTATAAAAGAAATTCACTTTATGAAGTATTTCAAGTTCTTACAATTCGTCAAAACTTTTAGAACTTTTTAATTTTAACAGTATTCTCGTATTAATTAGATTTAAGATTGGATACAAAATTCCAGTGAACTCCCATTCTGTCTTTTAATTCTCCCATAAGTTGTATTTTTAAAGATGCACCTTTCGGTGAAAACTATAATTTTTTCAGCCCGGTTCATTCTATATTTTTCGGTTATACAAGAAAGTACTAATTTACGCATACAAGAACTCCAATAAGTCCTCCTTAGTCGCGCAGGATTAACTTAATTATTATAAAATTAGAAATATTTTGTTATTTAATTAAATGCATCTATTTTATGGAATTGTTTTCAAAAGACATTTAAGTTCATACATAGTCCCTAGCCCGAGTCGAAATTTAGGCCCTACCCTATATTGGCGCTGCAGACCCTACATTGCTGCTCCAGCCCCTACACTGGCAACCATAATAATAATAATAACAATGCATTAATATTTGGACGAGAAATGTAAAATGACGTATAAAAAATATATTTCCCGTATTGTATTATTATAATAAAATACGGAGAACATATTTTTCATGCGTCATTTTACATTTCTTGTCCAAATATTAATGAATAATTATTATCTATAGAAACTGGGAAATTATCAGAATAAGGTATGAAAGTATAAGCGTGCATATAAAATGAAGAGTATTTTTTATCAAAGAAAAAAAATATGATCCAGGTGGTTTTAAATTCTAAGAATTTTTGTGATAAGTGCTGACAATGATTAAATATTATATTGAATGATAAACCTGTTGACATTAGATATTCTTAATTTTCTTTGTTGCTACTGGAGGACGTTTCTGAATCTTGAGCCAGTTTGTTCATTTTATTGTCAGGTTTCTTCGATGTATCAGATAGATATTCTTGACTGTGATTGAAAGGTGTTGATGAATCTTGAGCCTGTTTTTTCGTTTCACATTCCTTTGATGCAGGGCTCATCACTTTCAGCAGGTGCTGACTGACACAAGTGCATGACTGCCACCAATTTTTTCTGTAATTTTTTACTTCGGTTTCCAGGAATCCTGGAAAGGGTTACGGTCGTTACGGT
Organism: Andricus coriarius; assembly: GCA_932066315.1. Classification (NCBI taxonomy): domain Eukaryota; kingdom Metazoa; phylum Arthropoda; class Insecta; order Hymenoptera; family Cynipidae; genus Andricus; species Andricus coriarius. The sequence continues at coordinate 13,940 of CAKNWT010293098.1, read as the reverse complement.
CACGGCACGTTGCGGCTCATTCTTCACACCGAAGGGTCTGATTTTTTTCTACTTGAATTCACAATACATTAAATTTTTTCATTTCAAACTGTTATTTACCGTGAAGGATTAGGGACCAGTCGAACGACAAGATATATGACGGCCTGTTTCCTGGTCTGTTTGACCTAGTCTCGCGACTGCCACTGCCAGTGTTTGCAGTCACTGACTGCCTTTTGGTGAGCCCTGCTTTGATGTATCAGATCGATATTTTCTTTTATTTGAGGCCATAATATAGCGTTCGAATTTTAAGATAGTAGGTTTAAAAGATTCAAAGTAGGGTCAACATCAAGGAAGAGAAGTTTTATAGCTAGGAGTAAATACCTTAAAGTAGGGGCTATAAGTTTAAATAGCGTCAAAGCAGGGCCTGTAGCTTCAAATGGAGTCAAAGTAAGCTCTGATGTTTCATTCTCTAGGAGTAAATACCTTGAAGTAGGGGCTATAAGTTTAAATAGCGTCAAAGCAGGGTCTAAATTTCGACTCGGGAGGGCTAAATAGCCCTCTAATGAACAAATTATACATATATTTTACAAAACAATGTACCAACTATAGTCGAACGACGATTATTGCGTAAGTAAAAAGCTAATTACAGATGGCTAAAGATAAAATAATATATCATATAAATAATATATGCTAATATAAGCTAATGGTTTTGATAACGAATATTATTAGAAAACTTAAAACTTAATTGTTAGATAACTGATATAAACTGTGGATCGAATTGTAAAAATTAAATTTTTTAATACTTAGGCGCGTTAACATCGCTAAAAGTTAGAAAACTTAACAATTTACCAGAGCGAAATTTCGAGAGTAGTGTTATCAATGCTAAAGAAAAAGTTAAAGAATAGCTTTTTAAACAGATTTCGGGTTTCAAAGAGATCTTGAAGATATAGAGGGGTTTTTTCATAAAAGAGATTGTAAATTAGATTGCCCATGAAAAATTGTCTTCTCTTAGCCACATTAAGAAATCCTGCAAGGATTCCTCTTCCCTTTGAGGCTTTTAGAGTATTCTGAAGGTATTCCTCGAGATTTCAAGAATTCGCTCTTTCCAGGAGAGGGTATGCTTAAGGTAGTACCCTAAACCCCTCACCGAATCAACGAAGGAAATATCAAGGCCATCACTCTTAAGCTGAGAGAAGGACGCTAAGGTACCAGTCGACGTTGAAGAGGACTGCCTGATAATAATTGCTATAGTTTTTTAAGGGTTCAGCGTCAACCCATTTTTCAGTGACCGGTGATTCACTATGTTAATATCCTTCAGAACTTGCGCAATCAAACTATTAATGGAAGAGATAGGACCAGAGACATATAGTTTTAAATCGTCCGCGTGTTTATGGTACTTGCAATGCTCAAAATCACTACAAAGGTGAGAGGTGTACAGATAATAAAGGAGGGGGGCAAGAGTGGAGCCCTGTGGGACTCAAATCTCGACCGCCATCCAATCGAACCGTTCACCCTTATAATTAGGCACTTGTGGAAAATGGTTTTTTATAAGTAGGATTCGAACCACGCAATAGTAGTATTGGATAAAGTAAGGTTACGAAGTTTATGTAAAAGAAGCGTATGATCAACAGTATCGAAAGCTTAGGAAAAATGAAATAAAACAACTATTGTTATCTCCCTATTTTCGATAGTGATTTTAAAGTCTGAAGTGACTTTCAGGGAGGCTGCTAATATACTGTGCTTATCCCGAAAGCCCGATTCCAGCTGATCGAGTAGCCTATTTACATCTAGGTAACTTGTGAGTTGCGAAAACAAAATACTTTCTAACGGCTTGGACATAGCACAAAGTATCGAAATCGGTCGGAAATTATTAGGAGGAGAGGGAATAGAAACTTTAGGAATCGGGCGACTCAACGCTTTTTTCCATAGATCAGGGAAAAATCCCACTTGAAGAGAAGAGTTATAGATTTTGAAGGAGTATGGGGAAAATTACAGCAAGCGCTAGTTGCATTATCTTTATAGATATACCATCGGTTCCAAAAGCGTTAGTCTTAATTTCCAAAAGTTGCTCAAAGAGAACGTCTAGTGTTATGTCGAAAAAAAAGAAATCAGTATTTCGAAAAGTCGAGCTTGCCTGCACTGCTTTTAGGTGTGTACCAGAGTTGGAGGAGTTAAAGGACGGTACAGTTTTCAAGGGTTTTAATAAATCATTACATGAAAAAGTATGAGCTGAGGCTTCATTCTAAGGTGGAATTAGATATAAGTGTCTAAGCAAGTGCCAGATATTTTCATTTTTATTCTTGTTCTTTATAGCATTGTGCGATCCCTGAACAGTACCAATGGAAATTTTTCTATGTGCTTCGGCCGGTTCTTTGATGGTTCAGAACCCACCTAGAACCGCAGGTCACATCAGATGAGGCTGGTTGCCTCCCAAGGATTAAAAGGGCTCCATGTCGAGCCATGACCAGCCTAGCCTTGGGGGTCAATAGTCGAGTTTGAAAAGACTCGAAAATGAGTCAGCGATCTCCTTGCGTAGAGGCCCCGTGTCGAGGGGACTAGCACTCGATGGTAGCTGGACGATTTCGAGTAATGAACACACACACATACACTTATAAAATACACCAAACCTTTTCGATCTACAAGGGAGGCTGCATGGTGGCAGAGTGGGTGAGGATCACTTTTCCGTGCCAAGAAGGAAGTCATTTATTGTGCGATGTGGTATACCTGGCACCTGAGAGGTATATTTCCAGAACGTGGTAAAGACGGAAATTCACTGAGATCTAATTACTCGGTGAAGGTGGCGGGATTCGGTGTACTGCCTTGAGAATAAACTCGGATGTGTCATAATAGGCTTTATAGCTTGAGCGCCAAAGGGGGGGGGGAGACTTCAAGGCCCTCCCGCCCACGTTAAAAACAATAAAAACAAGTTCCTTAGCTGACGGCACTGTGCTTTGTATCGGTGCACTTTTAGTTATCTTTGCTAGGCAACGCTTGTTATTACGTTCCTTCATAAGGTTTTTGATTTCAGCTGTGATCCAAGGAGTAGAATTTTCATGTTTATATTAATGTCTTCAATTCTTAGGATTTTTGCCCAATCGTAGATCATTAAGTGCTCCTGAAGCGTACACCCTATCTACATATGCAAGATTTCCTATTTGGGTTCGGTTGCGGTTTATGGATTGAGTACAGATATATTTTTATTAATTATTAATCAGATCGTGATTCGATAGAAATGGAATAGGATGTTGGCTATAAGAATTCAGCTTATCAAGATTATCTACTATCATTGAGTCTATTTGAGAACTGGTATGATCAGTGTGATGGATGGAATTACGTGGGACAAGATTGATCAGCAAACTGGGTCGGAGCAGTGTTGCGGAACGAACGTGGGAAGTGAAAAGACTTAAAAGAGAAGTTAGAGGTCGTAGACGATCGAGTCACGCATCCTCCGATTCGTCTCGTTCTTCTAGTTCGTTGCGATTACGGACCTCTTCACGAATTTCATCCCGGAGGAACTGGAGCCTTTCACGGAGACATCGAGTACGTTCTCATTCTCGGCGTTCGCACTCCAGAAGATCGCATTCTCATTCACGACGATCTTATTCAAGACGTTCTCGTTCACGAAGTGCGTCGCGTGAACCGTCGAGGTCACCCTCCAGACGCTCTTCATGCTCCAAAACTGGTAAGTTTCCTGCTGAATTTTTGAGAAGGCGAAGATCATTCTTGAGGTGATATAAGTGCAGATCTACTGGTAAAGACTATACATAAGTATAGGACTAATCCAATTTTTTTTCGCAGAGGACCCATTTTAAAAAGGGAGAGTCAAAAACAAAGATTCAAACGAAGGAGCCCATAAATCTGGAGAAGCGAGCAGGCCGATTAGCGCATGCGTCGAGGAAAATATAGTGTCAGAAGGCAGCGCTTCGTTGGTTGGCTGCAGGAAAAGATCCAGCAAATTCTGACACAGGAGAGGTTAAGTTCAATGGATGCCCTGGAACATGCAGCGCCTGGCAGGTTCCGCTTTATCGACCTTGGGTCAAGGAATGAATATGTTGTTGTCGGGTGAAGGGCTTGACGTCATAAAATTGCTCGAGTTTTTATCTGATTGAGGTAAATTGGTGACTCAATTTCATCATGCAGAGACAATTGCTAGTAGATAATTCATTGCTCCTACTTACAGTAAATCAGTGAAGTCGATCTTAGTTAAATCCAACAGGGGCACTTTGCTATTCGGTGATGATTCAACCGAAAAGATCAGCTAAGTAAGCTCCTTAGAAGAAATAAGCTTGGAAGAACATTACTTCCGATAAATATGTGCTCCAATGTGTTAAGGGATATCAGATTCCATTTAAGCGAAAACCATACCAATCGGTTCTTCCCTCTAACTCAAATTGGACTCAAAGTATGGTTATATCTCCAAGGAGTGAAATAATTGATTTATTGAAAATAGGAGCAATAAGTCATTGCTAATCAGTAGATGGGAATTTTCGTACCCTTTCTTCCTTGTTGATCGTAAAAATAATTAAAAAAGGTTCATTTTCAATTACAAAATATTAAATGAATTTGTTTAAGTCCCTCATTTAAAAATAGAAGATATTCGAACAGCGTGTGAATCGATAAAAAAATATTGTTACATGGTAAATTTAGGTTTGAAAAATGCTTACTTTTTGACTCCGATTGATGAAAAATACACAAAAATTTCAAGGTTTTCTTTCGATGATATTTTATACGAATTTAATTGTTCACCATTCGGTCTCAACGTCAGCCCTTATGTTTTTTACAAAAATTATGAAACCCATTGACAGCTTTTTAAGGAGCAAGAGTTTCTTATCTGTCGTGTATTTAGACGATTTTATATTCCTTGGTGCTTCCTTCGAAAAGTGTTTGCAGAATGTTCAAATCTTTTTGGAGTTGTTGAAATCACTAGGTTTCGTAATTAATGTTGAAAAAATTCGCTAATTCCTAGAAGAGGATAGGAATTATTAGGTTATTATTCGAACTCAGAGGCTTTGACATTAGAGTTGCCTTTTGCATAAAAGACTAAATTTGATCTCTTTCATAAAGTCATTTCTGAAAAGGAAAATTACTACTATACGGGAGTTCGCTCAGTTGATAGGAAGTCTTGTTTCGTGTTGCCCGGCAGTTCCCTGAGGAATTGGTTATACCAAAGCCTTAGAACAGGCTAAGGTTCGAACTTATTTACTAGCTCATGGTATTTATGACACATGCATGACTTTGGAAAGCTTTCCGCACCCAAACTTAATTTGGTTCCGATTGAACATTCGCACGCCTTGTAGCCCAATACGCGATTCTACCCATGGAATGTAGAATGCAAAAGAAAAATCTTGGTCAATAAATCGTTTAGAACTTTTGGCACCCTTTTGGGCCCTCAAAACCTTTGCTTCTGAACTCTACGACTGCAAAGTTATTTTACGTATCGACAATACAACTGCTATCGCTTATGTCAATAAGATGGCCAGAATTCAACATCCTCAACTACACTCATTAAGTGGACAAATTTGTAAATGGTGTGAGAGTAGAAGAACCTGGATTTATGCCCCCTACATCGCTTCAAAAGAAAATGTCGAAGCCGATAGAGAATTCGAAATGTGGACAACGAATGGGAATCAGCAGATTATGCATTTAACAAACCTTGCGAAAATTTCTTAACCCTCCGATTGACCTATTCGAATCAAAATTCAATTCTAACTGTAGTTATTTTTTATTCTTGGAATCGCGATCCTGGCACCGAGACGTTTCATGCATTTATGATCTCCTGTAGGGACACAAATTTGTATGCTTTCGCAGCGTTTCCCATTATCCTAAAAACTTTGCGAAAGGTAATTACAGACGAAGCTTGTGGCATTGTAATTGTACCTTGGTGGATATCACAAGCATGGTTTCCGCTTTTCCAATCAATGCTTATAGACAAACTACTTATATTTTTGCCAAGATCAATACTTCTTTTGTCTCCTTGTAGGTCAGCATCAGGGAAAGCCATCTACAGAGGAATCTGTTAAAATCTACGTTGAGAGTTTTAATGGCTTCCCTAGCAGACTCTACAATTAGACAGTACGATTGTTCCTTACGGGGGGAGTATAGTTAATTCGCTCAAAAAAAGAAGCTATTTATTATTTTTTTATATAAATTTGCAACATCTCAAGAATGTCATATCCAAATTTCAAGCAAATCGGAGCAAAACTAACGGAGATATGGAGTTTTGAAGGATAGCTGCTCCCCTTCGGTTTTGTGTACGCAGCGTTGTTACCTAGCAGCTTCTGCGCTCATTTCTAATCCCTAAATTGTACGGACCTGGCATCGATGATTCTTTGTATATATAAAAAGATACATTTTTGGATTTTTTCATGTTTAAAACTTTGAACGCGTTTTTCTCGAAACCACATTTTCAAAGTCGGTGACGGTTGTAGCTCAAAATCTACTGCATGGATCCTTTTGAAATATGGTATACTATTTCTATGCATAATTCATGAGGTAACATTGTCGAGTTTTTTCAAATATTATTATTTATTTTACCATAACAAATGCGTTGATTTCTTAGAAAAAAAACTTGTTTTGACTTCAAAGTGTCAAAAAAAAAAAAGAGAGCCATGTTACCTCGAGAAACATCTCACCTGACTAACGCACTTTGATTTTTCGATTTCGGATGATCCAGTGGTCAGTTAGAACCGTCACCGCAAAGTAACTTTTTTTCGAGGAGCCTTCGGAGATTTGCTGCCAACGGCCTATTTATTAAGATTTCGCAGTGAAAATTAGTGAGAATATGGTTCAGATTTCCTATTATTATGTACCGATTAAAGAAATAAACCAACATTACCCATATCGCTTGAAAAAATTCTTGAAAATGTGCCTTTTTTTGCCCGAATTAACTATACTCCCCCCTTAAAAAGTTGGTGGAATTTATGTAATGAACGCGATCTGGATCCCTTCAATCAAGAGACTGATAGTCTACTGGTTCTCACTTGAATGTATTAATCTAAAACAACTTTCGGAAAAGTTGATAATACTGCTAGCTTTGGGAACGGGTCATAGAATGTAAACATTCTCCCTTATTAATATAGATTGCATTCATTTCTCTTGAAACGGAGCTGAAATTCTAATAGAGTCTATTGTAAAAACTGTTAAGGTTGAAACCTGTCAACCCTGACTTATTTTACCATTTTTTAACTATAACCCGGAACTCTGTCTAGCTAGTACTTTGCAAGGTTTTTTTTTAGGCCACAAAGAATTTAAGACAAGATAGTAAAACGTTGTTTCTCGTAGTTAAGAAGCCTCATAGAGTAGTAGGTGCTCAAACTATTAGCCGAAGAGTTAGACCAGTGCTATGTACCCCAATGTGGAATCGATCAAGAGTTTACTGCGCACAGTGCGAGACACGCAGCAACGTTAACAGCTTTCAAAAATGGCTTACTAAGTTGTAGAGCGGCACTATACAGGGTGTTTTTTTAAAACTTAAGACATCAAAATATCTCAAGAAATACGCATCCTATGAAAAAATATCCGAAATAAAAACTTTTTTTTTTCGAGGGGAAAAGCGACTTTAAAAAATTGACCACTCCTCCCTGGAGGCAGGGGGGGGACTTTGTAATCTCAAATGGAAACCCCAATTTTTTCACAGATTTAGATTCTCCTTTATGAAATACGTAAGTTTTATTCGAAAATTTTTTTTCGATTCGCGAAAAAAAAAACCCAAAGCCCCCCGGGGGGGGGGGGAGGGGGTAAATTTTGTTCAAATTCGCTTTTCTCCTCGAAAATAAAAAGTTTTTATTACGGGTATTTTTTTTTTTAGGATGCGTATGATTTTAAGATATTTCGATGTCTCATGTTAAAAAAAAACACCCTGTATATAAGCCGATTGTTTTTAGACAGCGATTCTCTCATATACAGAAGCACGTCCCTAGTATACAAAATGCATTTAAACATGAAAAATATAATTTGCTCATTTGGCCCGTATGATTTCACGGGATTTCAAAGTATTTTAGGAGATTTCAAATATTCTAAGCTTTATCCACAGTTTAAATAACTTCGTAAAATTTTCAAGGAAATAACGAAATTTGAAAGGATTTCCGAATAATATAAAGGATTCTAAGAGATTTCAAGAAATTTTAAGTTTTTGAAAAAGATTTTAATATATTGAAAGGACTTTTAAGGATTAAAATGGAATTTTGATGACTTCAAGGGATTTCAAGGATTTCCACAGTTATTAGGGTCTTATGCCAACGGCCATACCACGCTGGAAGCACCAGTTCCCGTTAGATCACTGAAGTTAAGCAGTGTTGGGCGCGGTTAGTACTTGGATGGGTGACCGGTCTGATACTACTGCGTTGCTGTTGGCGGTCGTGGGTGTGGTGAGCCCACACTTGTAGTTATTTACTACAAGAAACTATCCACCTAAAACACACTACCCGAATCGGGTAGTGTCACGCTTACCCCTAGGGGCTCGCCGAAAGGGAAATAGCTTAATGATATACATGTATTTTCCAGGGACCTCAATTGTTTTAAAGGGATTTCAAGAGATTATGTACCGAATCCATGAAATTCTAAGGATTGCAAAGATTTCCTAGACTGTGTATCGTCTGTCAAATGAAATATTTCTTAATGAAAAAGAAATAATATAAATAATGATATAATGTGTTCGATAGTATAAAAAATAATTTTAAAAGTCAAAACAGGCGTTAAACAGCATATATATTTTTATATAATTAAAAAAAGAAAACTTACGTAAGAACTTCTTTGGATTTCCCCCCACCCCACCCTCTTCAAGTAAGGATTTTAACAAAGGATTCGTTCATTCATAGGGTATGACAAAATGATTTTTTTTTAACCAAACCACTACGAACCCTTTAAATGAACGAATCCTTTGTATGAATGCTTACTTAAGGAGGGTGGGAAGCCCAAAGAATTTCTTACGTAAGTTTCCCTTTTTTAATTATTTAAAAATATATGCTGATTAATGCCTGTTTTGGCTTTTGAAATTACTTTAAAATTACTGTGAAAACCCTTGAAATCGCTTGAAATCATAAATATCCCATAAAATCCCTTTTAATTCTTTTATATATTTCGTTAATTCTTTCAAAATTTTATTAAATTATTAAAACTCTGTGGATATACCTTGGAATTTTTCGAATTTCTTAAAATTCTTTGAAATCCCGTGAAATCATCGAAATCCTTTCTAATCTCTCAAAGTCCGTTAGATCCTTTGAAATCTTTGAAAATCTTATAAAATCTCCATATATCCCTTCAAATCTTCGAAATCCCATTAAAATCTCCTTAAATCCTTAAAAATTTGTGAAAATACTTTGTTATCACATAAATTCATTCAAAATCGTTCGAAAAATCCGTCAAAATCCTTCGGTATCTCTTGAAATACTTTGAGATACAGTAAAATTTATGAAAATCTGATTTAAATTTCTTGACACCTTTTGAAATAATTGGAAGTCGATTAAAACTATCGTAATCTTTCGGAATCGTTTGAAATTCCCTAAAACATTAGTAATCCTTTAAAATGTTGTTAAATTTCTTGAGATCTCGTGGAATCCATAAAAAGCTTTAGAAATTTCATGAAATCTTCGAAATATCCTTCAAAATTCGTGATAATACTTCGGTAACACATGAAATCCTTCAAAATCCTTTGCAATCCGTGACTTACTTTGAAACGTTTCGAAATCTCTCAAAAAATCCCTCAAATCCTCGGGAATAATATTTAATTCCTTAAAATCCCTCAAAATGTTTCGGTATCTCTTGAAATCCAGTAAATGAAAATTTGATTATCTCCTTCAAGTTCCTTAAAATCGAGCAAAGTCCTTTAAAAATAGTATGTAAAAGTAATTACTAATTATAATAATATTCAGCGAACAATCATTGAAACTTTCAGGAAATTTAGTGTTGTAATCATAATTTTTGAAATCTTGCGTTCAATTCATCACCAAACGCAAAAAATTGTTCTAAAAAATGTGTAACATCCATAACATCAAGAACAAATCCTACTCTCTAAATATGGAGTGAGGATACAAATAATATGTGATTGCTAAGTCATTATAAAACATTTTTCGTCGTGGAATGAAATTTCTACGATGTTAAAGATACGAGATGCGTCGCTTGCGTTCATTTTTTACCAGATTCAAGGTCAGATCCCAAATATAATTCTGCGCAGCTTCTTTTCGAATTTTGAAATAATTTTTGAATTAATTCTGTTTTATTATGGTCTTTTACGTTATTTGACTCAACCTTAAACAAACCGGATTAAAAACGACACCTCCTTTATCCGTGAGAGGTGTTGTAAAAATGCCATAAAAAGGCCACAATACAATAGTATTAAATTGAAAAGATAATGGATATATTTACAAAACTCGAAAAGGAGCGGCGTGTGAAAGAGTATTTTTGGATATGACCTTCCATCTGACTAATTTCATGTTATAAACAATTTTTTGTAAATAATTTTTATACGCAAATACACTGTTATCACTGAGATGAATCAGAAATGTTGAAATGGCGATCCGCAATTAAAAGCAATGCCTTGTAAAATTATTTCAATTGCAAAAATTTGATTGATTAAGAAATATAGTCTTAACCTGATATAGCATACAAGTAAAAAAAATCTTCAAATATTCAAGTCAATCACTTATTCGGTATCAAAAACTTAGAACACTTGCAATTTTTTTAGAAAAAGAGTATTTAAAATCGGTTACGAAATTCGACCTCTGAAATTTTTAAACCAGAAACTCCATTGGGTATTTGTTTGAATCACTCTAATACATAGATGAGCCACCATACTAAAAAATTTAAATATCAAACTAACCAAAATATTAAAATGTACAATGTACTTATTTATTTAAAAAATATCTTAAAGGGCGGCCAACGCATACAGTATGGATACCTAAGGAATATATGAGCGTCCCCTAAACATGATTCTTTCAAACAGAAATATCTTTTAGAATTTATAGAATGCAAGACAAAATGTGATAGGAAATTAGAGTAAAGAACTACTTCCTTAAAGTTTTAAATACACTAATGGCTATACTTTATTTTACACGTCAAACTTATAAGGTCAATTTAAAAATGAGCATCTATACGAGTTTAGAGTTTTCTGATACCCTGAAGGTACCATTCCTTTACTCCCAACTCTACAGTATTTATGATCAATTATGTGAATAAAATTATTTTATAAAGAACACTTTACGCGACGCTTTATTGTCTCAAATCTATTTCGCCACCTAATATAGATAATATTTTTCGACAGTAATGACATAATGGTTAGTATATATAAAAATACAACGGTATGTTCAACATCTTATCAGTTACAGATCAAGAATTTTTTAAAAGGATTTTTGCATTTCTGGTGAAATGAAAATTTTCATTTCTACTTTGCTCTTTATCTTTATTATCTTTCTTCATTCTGTTCGGAAGTAGGATATAATATAATTCCTAATCAATCATATATTAAAATATCTTACATCCAGTTATCGACTGTATCGGAATCGCACTTTGAGTGGAAAAATGTTCTGGGGCAAATATGGCTTTGTTGAGTCCGTACAATCGGATCGGTTTAATCCGTGCCAATTTGTGTTCTATTTAGCATTCCATATAATAAACAAATTTGATAATGAGGCAAAAGTGTGTCATTTTCAAATCAGTATAATTATTTAACTATTTATTATTTAGTTATTATAGAGCATCAAAGGTTTACATATACTTATTCTCTCTTTTTATCATTTCAAATAAATTGGCCTTGTTTTAAGCGCTTTTTTGAACCAAAATTTATAATTGGTTCCGAACATCAAAACTGTATGCATCACTCCAATGATAAGTTTCGGAAATGTAATCAAATTTGCCTAAATCAATATTTCTTAATTAAATAATAACATTTTTAGACCAAAGTTCGATTGTGAGATAATACACATTTTTTAGACTTTAGCCAGAAAATTTCTAATTCTTACGAACAAATGGAAGACTAGAGTTTTGACATGCGCAAAATTTTGTGAATCTCGTGAGCCTGAGGCCGAATCGAAAACGCGAACCACTAGGCCGAAATTACACAATGTTACTTCACAAACTCTTTTTAACACTGTCCTGCAAACATTACTTTTTTGTTTGGCACCAACATAATTCAGGCCGCTTCTTATAGATTTTTGGATGCAGCTTACGAATCTTGTCAACGAAAAATCTCTTAACCAAAAGTCAATCAAAAACGGCCACAGTCATTCACTTTCCAAAATCAATGTTACACATTCTTATTACATAGAGAAAAAAGTTTGATTGATTTTCGCCTTACTAGCATTCTTCTGCGAAGAATTCACCTTGAGAGGAAAAGGATATTGTAGTAGTTAGCGTTGAAAAGTGTAACGTCGTTATTTTCAAGAAATTTTCCCTCATTCAATACTCTTTACTCTTTCAAATTGTGAATCTTGAAACTTTGTCTGTGACTTTTACCGTTGAGGTTGTTGATTAAAATCTAGGAGTTGTAAGGAGCACTGGAAATACCCTGCTGGTGCTATTCTAAGGGAAGAAATGGTCAATCAAAGTTGCAAAACGTTTTTCTAGCTTCGGTTAAGCTAGTTCAATTAAAATATTACGAAAGCGAAAATTTGGAGTGGAAATTATCAACCTATATCCAATATACATATTTACCCCGCCGGATCAAAATTGCAAAGGTTCTTCTAGGTACGGTAGTGCTGACTCAA
>CAKNWT010293095.1:0-10323 GCA_932066315.1 Andricus coriarius | reverse complement strand
ACCGGAAATGGAATAGTAAGATTTTTATTCAACAAAATTAATTTTAAACCAAACATAAGTGTTTTCAACTAAAACAATGCATCTTCAACTGAAATAGATTTATTTTTAAACAAAAAAATTAATTTTTAGTGAAAAAGATAAACTGTCAACACAAACTTAAATAATTGAATTTCAAGTTATAAAAATTAATGTTTAACCGAACAGATGAATTTCGAACTACAACTATGGAATTTTTTATTGGAATAAGTTTAATTTTCACTTTAAAAAATTGCTTTCAACAAAAGAAAAACTAACTTAAAAAAAATAGTTACATTTTCAAACAAAGTGATGAATTTCCAAATAAAATTATAAATATTTAACTGGGATAGTTGAATTTTAAACCAGTAAAATGAGTTTGTGACCGAAATGATGATCTTTGAAAAAAAAGATTAATTTTCATCCAAGAACATTAATTTCTACCCAAGAGATGAATTTTTAACTAAGACTATGGAATATTCAATTGGAATAATAGTTACATTTTCAGTTTAAAAAAAATGTTCAACCAAAAATATCCAAAGAAAAACAAGTTTTCAATCAAACAGCTCATTTTTCAACCAAAGAAATGAATTTTTAAAAGAAACGATGAATCTTCAAATAATTGTTTTTCCTACATAAAAGATGAATTTTCATCTGAAATGATATTTGAATTTTTAACCAGAAGGGAGAATTTTTAAACAAGAAGATTAACTTTTAAAGAAAAAGATATTTTTCTACCAAAAAAAAAAACAAACGATTTTTTAACTAAATACGTGAATTTTCAAGGAAATAGTTGAATTTTTAATTTGAAAAAAACAAACAAACTTTCATCCAAATTGTTGAATTTTTAAATAGAAAAGATCAATTTTCAACTGAAAATAAAACAGTTAATCTTTCATTTAAAGAAATTAATTTTCAACCAAACTAATGAATTACTAACTAAAATGATGAATCTTCAATTGGAATAGTTGAATTTTGTGCCAAAAAGATGAATTTTCAAACATAAATAATAATTTTTTACAAAAAAAGACGAATTTTCCTCGAAGTACATACATTTTCAACCAGCAGAGATAAATTTTTAATTAAAATGATGAATCTTCAACAAAAAAAATCGATTTTTAATAAAAAAAATTAACTTTTAACCAAGTAGTTGAATTGTTAACTAAAAAAAGAATTTTGCAATGAACAATGTGAAAAAAATTATATTATAATTCAGAAATATTTCTTCTTTGAAATTCTATTTCTACTCTAAAAGCTGCTTGAAGTACTTTATTTACCTAAAATTTAGAAGAGGGAGCTTTTAAATTGTGACGAATTTTGACTTAGAAGAGGAATTCTTTAAAATTCCTTTCTTCTAAATCCGAATTATAATTCCTTTAAAAAATTTCAGTTCCATGTGAAAAATTCCCTGTTCCAAGTGAAATTATATTTCGTTACAGAAACTCTCTGTCCTAAAATAAAAACGATAATTATTTTCTAAAATTCCCTGTTCCAAGTCAGATATAAATAAGGAGCACTAGCGAATAAAACGTGATAAATCCATTTTTTGACAAAATTAAAAACATGATTGTTTCTGTATGTTTGGGCTATCAACAATTCGATTATCAAACTTAACTCAGCGCAAAAAATGTCACAGAGCAACAAATTTGCAAAAGGTTTTTCTTATAATGGAAAAAAATTCTTCCTCTCATAAAGTATGGATATATTTAAAGGTGTTCAGAATCAGACCCAAGGAACTTTGCATTCTTGAAATCGTATGATAAGCTCTCTTTTTAATGAATAAAAAGCAAGTGGTCATTTCTCGGGTTTTTACAATAAAATGGTTAAATTTTCTAAGTTAAGTCAAGTGCATTACATGATAGTTGTACGTGAACGAATAAGTGTATTGATATAAAGTATCTTAAAATATATTCTTACTTTCATATTGCAATAAAAACTCTATGGATGTATGAGAACAACTACTAACTAATGTCAACAAAAATGGGTACTCTTGAACAATAATAAATTATAATTCAATTAGAATAAACTGAGATATTCTGAAAAATCTAAGATACATATTTGTTATTAAATCGCTAAATCGTGAAATAATAAATAAAGTAGAAATAACTTTTCTAAATTGATCAAAATTATTAAAATAATTAAAACTTGATTTTGGTACGATCAGAAGTAAATTACTGGCTTTTTAATTAAATGTGCGGTCATTCCCCGACTTTTCCCAGTCAATTAAATTCCCGCTCATTTCCCAGTTTCCCGGTCAAGTCGCTACCCTTTGTAAAACGGCAAATAACTTTTTTCATTAAAAACAGTCATAATATTTACATACATATACTCCAGATTATGTTTTCAACCCAATAATAATATTAAACAACCCCCAAAGTCCATCGCTATTACACTTTACGAAACAGTTCCGAAGTAACCAGATGTAAAACAGTAATACATTTTTACATTAAACAAAGTAATAATATTTACATTCAGAATGCTCTACATTATGTTTTCAACCCCATAATAATATTACATAACCCCCAAGGTCCATGGCTATTACACTTTACGAAACAGTTCAGAAATAGCTAGATGTAAACCAGCAATACATTTTTTCATTAAAAACAGTTACAATATTTACATCCCGAAAACTCCCGATTATACCACGCCAATATGACGTTGTCAAAAAATAATCTTTTTCAAAATTCTACAGTGTGAATAGAGTCTCTGATGTTTGAGCTACTCAAAAATAATAACACCGATTTTTGGGCTTCAACCATTAACGTTAAAATGCAACCGCTTGATACCACGCATTTGTGACTTTGTCAAAAATAGTATTTGTTTGAATTTTGCTGTGTAAATAGAGTCTGATTTTTGGGCTCCTCAAAAATACCAACTTTGGTGTTTGGGCTGCAACATTTTACATTGAAAAACAACCCATGAATACCACGTAGATAAGACTTTGCCAAAAAATAATCTGTTTGATAATTTTAAAATGTCAATAGAGTCTGATATTTGGGATCCTTGAAAATTCGAATTCATAGATAGGTATTTGATTTTTCAGATGCATGGGTGGTTTTGCAACAAAAAAATGCAAGCATTCGGGCGCCCAAGAAAAGTCCAATACTGCTTTCTATTTTGTTTCTTCCAGGTTTGAGTTTTTACGAAGGGGGTGGTTTTTTGTACATAGGGGTGGTTTATGAAAATTTTATATGGTGCATTCGTGAGTCCAAAATAAGCCCAGAATTCTGATGCACTTTGTTTCTTGCAGATTTTATTTTTGCCAAGGGGGTGGTTTTTTTGCAGATTTTACTATTGCTAAGAGGGTAATTTTTTTGCACATAGGGTGTGCTTTTTACAAAATTTTGTTTGCATTCGCGAGCCCAAAATAAGCTAAGAATTCGGTTGTACTTTGTTTCTTCCGGGTTTGAGTTTTTTTCCATAGGGGGTAGTTATATTTTCAGGAGGGGTGGTTTTTGTAAATTGGTTGTTGGCGCGTTTAAGAGCCCAAAAAAGTCTAAAATTCTGTCGTATTTAATTTTTATTTTTTTTAAATTTGTATGTATTGGAGCCCAAAAATCGGCAATACAGTAAAAAAAAAAGTCCAAAATTCTGATACAAAGAAATTTGGGAATTTCGATTGCGGGGACTGGAGGTGCTAGCTTGATGGGGCTCAGAATATGCTGCGAATGGTTAAAAACTGAATGAGAATCCTTCGTGAATAGAAATAGTTGGAGCAAGAAAAAGACCAGTTTGGCTCCGCGGTTAAGACGAACGCAATGAAGTTGGAGGAAAAGAGCGACTCCGTTGTCGCTCTTTTCCTCCAACTACAATCTGTTCGTCTTTACAGCGGAACGAAACTTGTCTTTTTCTTTCTCCAACTGATTTTCGATCGAACTTTTCCTGGAAATTGATAATTACTCTACTCTTGCTCTAGGTGCCTCAATTTATGAAAAAACGACACAAAATGCAATAAAATGTTTCATAACAAAATTTTTTTTCTTATAGGATGCGCACTTTTTTCAATTATAAAATCAAGATAATGCAAATACGTATGTTTCAATACCAATGCACATTATGAATTGTAATAATATAAATTTATTGAAATGATATATTTTTGCAGGGTAGTTGCGAATAACATTTAATGCAAAATAAGAAACAAATATTAAAGTAATCATGATAAATAAAATGTGTACTTTATATTGCAATATCTGAATAAGCAATCCCAGAATGAGGTATATAAATAAATGTATGTAATATACATTTGACATAAAAGTGTTGAACATAATGCAGAAAAGCTCACCTTTTGGACAAAGTCGAGTGCGAAGCACAAGATACGTGATGAGAATGTGTTCGTTAAAGCCGAAGGACCTTTAACAAAAGAGAATTCACAATCACCAAATTACAGTTGTCTACACTTTCACCTTTAATTTTAAAAGGTCTGTGTACAACGATCAGGGATGCCAATGTGGGCGCCTTGAGCTACTGCGCTTGCGTTAGGGTCGCGCGCTGGTTGGCCACAGTTGGCGCGGAGGTTAAAATGGGTATTAATTACAATTCTTTTTATTAAAATAATTAGTTATTATAAAATGCACAAGAATACATATAAATTGTATAACTTTTGATTCCAGTTGAGAAAAAATGTATAACACATATTTTCTAAGTAATAGTTTATTTTCATTGAATTCCAGAAACTAACTTAGATTTCAGACAAAATTTCAATAAATACAATTTATGTACATTCTTGTGAATGTTAGGAAAATTATTGATTTTAATTGCAAGAATGATTTTTAATACCCATTTTGAATTCCGCGCCAACTGCGACCAACTAGCGCGCGACCCTAACGTAAGCGCACTAGCTCAAGGCGCCCACATTGGCATCGCTGACACCGATACATGAGACTTCCGCTACTGCCGCCAGCCAATAAATAAATCCAAAGCTTTGTGAGTATCCGAAAGAGGCGCTGAAGTGAGGAACAAAAGTTGAACATGACGGCCAACGGGCTGTCTACTGGAACATGGTTGTATTGTTTATAATAATTAAAAATGTAATTAGTAAACGTACTTTCGACCGGCTAAAGAGGAAAATAGTATACACCATACGGGCAGGAATTTCAGCTTCCTGTCCTTGAGGTATAATATACTATTTACAAAAAAAGATTGAAATTAGCCGATTTTTCACTCCGAATAGATTTGATTCAAAATAGGAATATGCCCTAATTGTCTAAAAAATATGTAATTCTAGTATTTATTAGGTAAGGTTAGGCAATTCTATTTTGAGGTTGGGTCCTGGTTCAACGCCCTTAAACTTTCGTTATACCCTTCTCAAAAACTACACTTTTGGAGCTACGTAGTTTCCATCTGTCACCACGAGTTTTGTACTTTCTATCTGTCGCCCAGAGTTGTCTATTTTTTTAAGGACCCATCGAACAGTTCAATGTGTTCCCCGCAATTTTCGTACTTTTACACAATAATCCATTTATGCATTATACTATTATACTATACTACATACTATTATATTAACTATTATAAGTATAATATCTAGAAGAAGTATACTAGTCATTGGTGCCGGAACAACACGACAGTGCGGAACCAGGCTGCAAGCAAATTCTTATTTTTCTGGTGCCATGCTGAGCTAGCTTTCTACTAGTAGGCCAGTCAAGGAGGAACAAATATGGCAATAATTTCGAATTGAATCTAATAAAGCTGAATTTTTGTATATAACTTCTAGATGGTATGCTTAACCACCTAAAAAATTTCCGTAAATTTCAGCAGTTTGCCTAAAAAAGGAGGGTAAGGAATCACTTTTTACACAAATGTTCTTGCCTCATTTATTAATCATTATGAATACTCCTCTTGATGCAGGGAACCTCAATCGTCTCTATAAGCATGTCTTCAAGTTGCCTACCACCTCATATAAAGAAATTTGCGATAAATTAATTATGAGCTTAGTACATTTTTTTATCCATCATCAGCTTTAAATTTTGTACACCTAATTTGTTGCCTTAGGGTAGGGACTTCGTGGAACGCTTGCTTCACATGTATACAAGATATCTGCAAAGGTTTAATAATTTCCCACAATTTTTTTTTTAATTGGAAAAAGGCTGTCATCAACCTGTGTCAAATTTTTTAGAAAACTCCGATATCTTACACTTGCTGCTAGGTCACAACGATGTTCTGCGACTGCCTCGATTTTTTCCCTGCGATGAGGGAAAAGGGTCAGCTTTTTTTTGCAATTTGTTTTACTTACATCGGCTTAGGGTTACCATTTGCAGATCTACAAAATTGTACAGTAAGATGCAGAAATAGTTTAAGAAAGCTGAAAGTACTACTGCTAAATGGAAGAAAATGACCGCGTTCGCAAAGTAAAGACGAATCTACTACCGCGTATTTTCACGAAAAACTAAAGTTATGCCATGACGTGAGATTGAACTTTAACAACACGAAGGAGCAAGTATTGGTGGGTTTATGGTCCGGAGACTTGTGTGCGTCTTTAGCTTCGAAGTACCATTACAATATTGATGACTTGCTACACGACCTTACCGACTTAGAACGTTTGACCAACCAGTGGTGCGAACGGACCGCGACTTTTTCAACTGCGCAGACACCGCACAATGGTGGAGTAAGGAAGAAAACTGATGTTATCTTTGTCACTCCTTCTTTACGCGACGCCTGCGCAGATGAAAAATTCGCGGTCTGTTAGCACCACTGTGACCAACGAACCGAACGAATTCGAAGGCAATAGGATTCGACCAGCCTTGAAAAGAATCCGAGTGCTAATTCATCTACGCAGAAACCAGCAGAAGGGAAAAAGTCCGAAACTGAAGGACGCAAAGGGAAAAAGTACGAGCCTAAGGGACTGCACTGTTCCGACTGCGAATAAGAAACCGGAAGTGAACCTTATCAGTATTGATCGAGATCTAACTATTCCAAAATATATTAAGAAGGCTTTAGTTGACGGAATTCGACGCGATGTGTTCGTTGATCCTGGTGCGTCCGATTGTACCATTAAAGCTACAGTGGTTTTAACAGAAGGACTTGAAAAGATACGCGATAACGTAATATTCCAAGTCTTCGGTTCTCAAAAATATAAGACAAATTTGCCGGGAATTGTGTATTTGGATGTTTCAGTAGATGACGTGTTCATCGAAAAAGTTGGTTTACTTGTGGTGCCAGATGACGCACAAGTGTTAGATGTGATTATCGGTCGCACCTACACTGACCTTCCACGAGTGATTTACCAAAAAGAAGTTGACAGACTAACCTTCACCGAGAATTCGGAAATTTATATATCCAGTGTTAATGTGATTGAATCTGTTCCCGATAATATAATCGTAAGAAAAAGTGTGAAACTTCCGGCACATTCTATTAGCTTCATCAGTGTGTTCAGTGCGGTGAATTATCGGAGGTCTCCACCACAGAATCAGCTGTTTGCAGAGATCCAATCAAGTTAGAAGAACTTCACATCGGAAATTACAAAATCAAAGAAGATGTAGAGGACCTTGTAAGGGTAATGAATTAGAATTGCGCAACTGTTGCGAAAAATGTTTCCGAATTAGGATGTACGGTTCTGATTGAAATGCGAATAACCGAGGAACCCGGAAGTAAGCCGGTAAGTAGCAAAGCTTATTCCGCTAATATAAAAGAGCGCCAAACACTTAAAAATATAATCAAAGAATTAAAAGAAGCAGGGATTTCCACGGGACAAATTCTTCTTACGCAAGTCCAGTTTTATTGGTTAAAAAAACGAAAGGCGAACCTCAAATGATCGTTGGCACGCGCAAATTAAATAGCCAGACCCGATTGGGAAGAAGGATCGTCATAAAACTGCCTTTATTACTCCAGACGATTCAGGTGAATTTACGCGTACGATATTCGGTCTTATGAATGCCCCATTTTACTTCTCAAAATTGATGTCAAAAGTTCTTGAACCACTCAGAGAACATTGTGTTCTTCTTTATCTAGATGAAATCTTGATAGCTGGAAAAGATTGGCCGGATCTGGGAGAAAAACTTATCCTTAAAGCATTGAAAAAAACGAATCTCATGATTAATCTTGCTAAATGTGCTTTTCTCCAGTAATGTGTGAAATATTTAGGATTTCTGTTTTCAAATGGTGAAATTGAGCCCACTGACTCAATGATAAGAGGAATTATTGATTTTCCGATTCCGTCTGATGCGAGCTTCGAAAATTTGCCGACCCATTGTATGCTTTCTTGTGAGATGACGAACCTTTTCAGTGGAATGTAGAGAGATCGAGCATTTAATATGTTTAAACAGATTTTGTCGTGTAAACCGATTTTACGGATTTTCAAACCAAAAGCTCTTACCGAAATTCACACCGATGCGAGCGCGAGAGGTTTAGCGGCAATGCTACTCCAGAAATCTTCAGACAAGAAATATTACCCGGGCTATGCAATAAGCCATCGTACGAGCGAACCTGAGAAATTGTTCAGCGAGCAGGGGAAAAAATGCGCGGTATATCTTCGATAGTTAACCCAGAAGACGAAAACTTAATGTACCAATACGTAGACGAAAAATTGAAGCTTAAACGTGAAATTTTAAAGAAACCAGTGAGCGAGCGAACCAAGTACGAAAAAAGAAAAGTCAAAGATTATGAATGTCGAAACGAAATTCTCTATACACGTGAAAATAATAAATTATTGTATGTGATTCTCGATATATTGCGAAAAAGCATGGTTATCCGATACCATGATGTACAATGTCATACTGCATGTTAACGAAAGCTAAAACAGGTCTGCAAGCTGGCCAATTGAATCCCATCTATCCGGCACG
Source organism: Andricus coriarius (assembly GCA_932066315.1). NCBI lineage: Eukaryota > Metazoa > Arthropoda > Insecta > Hymenoptera > Cynipidae > Andricus > Andricus coriarius. The sequence goes on along the minus strand of CAKNWT010293095.1, from coordinate 1,534 downwards.
TCGTCCTTTTGCTGTGGTTCATTTAGATCGCAAGGATCCTTTTTACGTGCGACCAGTCAAAGATACGAAAGCCACGAGTGTAATCCGCATGTTAGAAGACTTTATTTTAGAGCACGGAGCGCCAATGAGGTTTCTCACCGACCGTGGAACATGTTTAAAATCAGACATTTTCAGGGAATTTCATAATCGTGGGCGAGGATATGCTGCAACCGCCCATGCAAGTCAGTTAAAACTTTGGATTCCACCACCACTTGAAGAAAATGAGGACAAAGCAGCAATTGATTCAGAAGAAGAAGAAAATGTAGCAGAAGTCAAGAAAATGGAAGATAAAGAAAGGAAATCCGATATTGCTACAAATCCATTGCATCGAATTATTAAAATTGTACGTAAACCACAACGATATTAAAGAAATAACTGTCATGGATTGATAGTACTTTGATAAGCGTTTGTTTGTATTCACTTATAGAACTTATTTTCATTTGTTTCTATAAGCTTGTGTTCAGCTCGAGGACGAGTAAAACTACTCCAGGATGGCCGAGTGTTAAGGATATATATTTATTCTACTTTAAACAATATAAAAGTCCTAAGCGAGTTGCGAGGATTATTTCTATAAGATGTGCGCATGCGTGGACGGAGACAAAGGGCGTGTGAAAAGGACAAAGGGCGAGCGAAGTCAGTCGATCGATAGAATCAGAGAACTAGAGTTTGTAGCGCGCCCAGATACCCGTTTTTCCTCTATCCGCCAAGCGTATTGCGCATGTGCCAGTCCTCTAAACGCCAAGCGTATTGCGGATGTCCTAGTTCTACTCTCTTTCGTTTGAAAGAATGTTGACGTATCAAGCACGATTTAACAACGTAACGATTTTGTTACTAAACGAAAGTGAATTGTGACAACATTAGTGATTCTTCCCGATTACCAGTGAAATGCCTACAGTAAATTGTTCCGTGTGTAACAATACTTTCGCGAGGAGTGATAATTTGAAATTACATATTAAAAAGAAACATCCGAATGACTTGGAACATTTGTATATGAAAAAACTAACGAAAATTACGTGTATGTTTTGTGATAAGTGTTTTAGAAAAAAGTACACTATACGGGACCACGTTGAACGGTACCACGCCGAGCATTTTGATGAAATTTACCCGAAATTAGCCATCTGATTTAATTAACATGGGGAAATTTTGGATTTTCGAAAAATTGAACTCATACTTCAGGGTTTGAAAGAAACGTGCCAAGTTTTTTAGAGGTTGTAGAGGAGTACCTATGAAATAAAACCATACTAATAACTTTCATTTTTAACCCACCCATACCCCCCGACAGCGCCCCAAATATGACCCAAAAATGAAAAAACTACATTTTTACGTATTATTGTTCCTTTTTAGCGATTTCCGTCGTCTTTTTCATACAAATAATTACTAATGGACAATTTAAATATTTACCATGATTCTTTAAACAATTTTTAATTATTTAAACAAATGTAACTTATTTAAACAATTATTTATTCCCAAAAAATGTAAAAAATAATCGTATTTT
>CAKNWT010293093.1:15012-32291 GCA_932066315.1 Andricus coriarius | reverse complement strand
AGAACCAGTTTTTGGTTCCAAAGGAGCTGCAAGAAAAAGGAACCTCTCTTACTGAAAAGGAACCCAAAATGATAAATGGTTTCTTAACGAATCCAAAGTACATTTTACTTTGTAATTCGAATTAAATAATATTGCACTGGGAAAAATTTAACGAAGAAACTAAAATTATAGATATTAGTCATTCTTGAAAGGAAGATAGTGCACACGAAATATGACAGTTTTTAAGGTTATGCTGAAAATCCGTTGAAGGCTCGCGCTTTTCGGCACATGCGCAGTTGAAAATATGAATAGCCATCTATAGGATATCAACGAACTAAAAAGGAACCCTCAAAAAGAGTTCTATTGGAGTCTCAGTTCTAAAGGATACCAACTTTTACTTGATCCGCAACTTTACTGAACCCTTATTTTTTTCTGTGTATATGGACGGCCTCGAAAAGCGCGCTTGTTCATTTCAGACCGATTAAAGAAGAATCTAGGGTTTGAAACAAATTATTGTATTTTATTATTTTATATATGTTTTATGATATATATATATATGTAATTATTATATTAATAATAGTACAAAATTTATTGTTCAAATTTGTACTTAATATTACACTCGCAGTATAATAATACATATATAGTATCGTAAGTTGGCGGTTAAATATGCTTGTTTCATCGTAAAGGGAGGGAGGGGGTCTAACACCCTCCCCCCTGGATACGCCACTGTAGGAGGGGAAGGGTAGAAGTAACAAGAACGTAGAATTGATTACGGAGGGGAAGTAGGCGGTGGGGGACAGGTATGAGGAGGGTGGGTAAGTAAGGGGATGCAGAGAGGGTTGGGGGAGGGCATATAAAGGCCAGCACGGTTAGGGAAGTTAGAGGAGGGGGAATAAGGGAAGTGAGAGGGAAAGTAATGGAGAGTAGCGTGAGGGGTGGGAAGTTGGCGATGAGAAGCGGGAAGTATGCGGTTGCGGGGGCTGGAGTAAGGAAAGTGTAGAGATGTTGATAGGATAAGATCCGATAGGAGAGGATCGGATAGGATAGGATTGGATAGGAGAGGATAGAAGACATGATGGAGGTGGGAGTTATAGGGAGAGGGAGGAGATTTGGACGACATAAATAACGTTTCAATATACCCTTAAATTAACCCTTTTTTGTAGGGGACTAGTGCCTACTGTGAATAATTTTTTTACTGCTTTTCACTCAAGTAAAATTTGATCATAGGATAATTTATAAAACAACAAGCATTTCAAGATGAAATGAAAAACAGTGGGGGTTCCAATCGTGCCAAAACGTTATTTAAATGAGGCGATTGGCTTTGCATCACTTCACGTGACAGAGGGGCGTGATGTAATTTATGGGCGACGCCCACCTAATTTTATAAAATCATTATCCGATATGGCGACCATACCGACACCTTATCAGGCTCTGAAATGCGCTTTTAATTACTTTAAGAGCCTTTGACGTTTCTGAAGAAACTCCCGGGAACTCGCACCAGCACTCTTCTTTAAACTCAAACGTCGTCGACACTATTCGTCTATGTGCTCATTTTTACATTTTTTTCCATAAACTCTGCCCCTCCCCCGCCCGAAGGAAAGTTAGTACTCGTATCATTAAAATTTTCCTTTCATGCGATTACCACTTTGTCTCCCTTATTCCTTGAGACGCGAAAATCAGATTCTCTGTTCTCGGAGAAAGCGCCATAATTTACTCTTTATCGTAGTTGAAAATTCGATCACATTGCAAATGTTTTACTGAATGGATATTAAGCCACTTTAATTACTCGTTAATTTATTTCCAAATATACATTTTCCTTTATGATTAAAGTCTTCTCGTTCAAAGATCCAGTAAGAGATGTCTTATCTACATGAGATAAAGAAACATTCGGACTATTTTTAAGAAAAATTGGAAATTGATATATAGTTGAGTCAAAAAGACCAAACCATCTTTAGTTGAATAAGGGGTCGTGTATAAATTACGTAACGCAATTTTCCGACAATTTTGACTGCATTATGTAACATTAATTTATCTCCCCCCCCCCCCCCTCCCCAAAGTGTCACGTAATATATGCACGACCCCTAAGATAATTTAAAATTTCTCCAGAAATAAATTAATTTTTGATGTCAAATGTTGCCGATTACTAGTCAAATAATTCTTGGAGAACCGTGAAAAATATCGGCCTTGGCCCGGTTTTGAACCAGTGCCACAGCAGATCCTGTAATTTAAATGGAAAATCGAAAAAAATTCAAACCACAAGATATCATTTTATAATTTCCTAAAAAAAATCAATCGTAGATCGAGGAAATAATTGCCATTTTCATGCAATGAGAGACAAACTAGATGTATGAATTTCATTTTTTTAGCGATTTGTTTTCTCTAAAATATTTAGACTTCTTTAAGGCCATGTCACACATAACTAGCTTCCACCTTACCGATAGTCTTAGGGGTTTGTAGCCCCGGGCTAAACCCTGATAGTTTAGAGAGAAAAAGTAGGGTGAGTGAGAAGAGGAGACGTAGGAAAAGTGGTTAAGGAAAGGAAAGTGAAGGGAGGTGTAGTAAGAAAGTAATGTAAATGTTTTTCTTAAAAACTCACGACAACACGGAATGAGATATTTACTAGAAAATTGGGAAAATTAATTAAAAGGCACTATGAAACGTCTTTATGGTCCTACAGTTTTAGAATTACAAAAAAAAATTTGGTTTAAAATTCGTTTTGCAGTTGTAAAAGATTCAAACATTCCTTAGTGCCTTTTTTATAATTTCTCAAATTGTCAATCCGATATCTCGTTTCTTGTAGATGTGGGTTGCTCTTAAAACAAGTTGGTAAATTAGAAATCGGATAAGTATTACATGCGCTTTAGTTAAATGTCCTGGATTTTGTTTTCAGCCTTGAGATATCTAAAAATTCTTTTATTTTTGTCTTATAATTTCTTTGCAACTTGATTGTATTACACCTTAAATTAAGCTCATTTTTTGTTTTAAAATTACCTCTTTTCTGAAAAGAAGACTTTTGTTAAAGTGGTTTTCTTTTAGGGGACTTTATGATCATCACAGTGTCCTTATAAAAGGGTCATATCCACTTCATCATTTTGATCCAAACGGGGTGTAAAATCTGGTTACTGTGCATTAAACCTACATTGATGGTATATTGACGTCTCGATGTGCTGCGACGCGCGCAACAATTACTGTCAGCCAATTTTATTTGTCAGGTATTGTGAAATACAGTAGAATAGATCGCGAGAGTCGCGACCCGCGAGAGACACTGGACATCCCGGAAAATTTACGATCCACTAGGGTGACTTCGTGTAGAGCGACAACAACGGGACTCGGCAATGTGGAACTCGAGTCCCTGCTGGAGGACGACAATTGGTGCATAATAATCTACATAAATCACGACCTGGCATTCGCATACGTCGCACCAAATCATGCATTGCTATCGCATCCAGGCCGACCAAATTCGAGAAATTGCCTACGCTAATATACAGCTTGAAAAAAAAGAGACAAGGCTCTCTCTCATTCCTCTCATATAGATCCTTGCTGAAAAATCTACTAACCCAGTGACACATGAAATTCAGCTGGGCTTTCACAATTTTATTTGTATGCTTCACACTTCTGGTGCTCTTAACTTTCTACTCGTTTAGACCCAGGCGAATTTATATGTGTATTACAATGTATAATTACAATTTATAATTTGTAATGTCATTACTCATTTTCCTGAATTACATTTCAGATCCTTTACCTACTGCTAACTCGCAAGAAAAAGATAAGAGTATATTTGATATTTTAATTTTTAAAAAAGCTGTGTCGAGTCGTCCCAAAAAAATAGGGGAGTTGGAAAAGGGTATCGAGTAGTCGCTCAAAAATTCTGGACGACTAGCCAAGCTTATGCAAAATATTTCCCTACTCATCCCGAGTTTCGGGACGACGACACACTTCGGACTAATTTTTCATTTTCCCTGACAATTAATGTATAGAGGCCATAATTCTAAATTTTGTAACATTTTTAATATAGAATCTTTTATAAATAGAATAAAGCCTCCTTAAACCGGAAATGTAACCAAAAGTGACTAATTTCTAAGCCTAAAAGTGAGTAATATGCATTGATTGTGTAACTAATTTTCTTTGACATTTAAAAGAATTCGTATCACATGAATCCAAAACAATTGAAGTTCAATTCAAATGAACTCAAATAAATTGAAAAAAAACTTTTAATCCAAAAAATTCCATTGATTTTAGTAAAATTGAAGCAAGTTAGAGGAATTTCAAATGAAGTGAATTGAAAACAAGTCAAACATATACAAAACTTCATTGCATTCAGTAAATTTGAAATCAGTTTAAAAAATCAAGGTCATTCAAAAGAATTTGAGGAAATGTCTTCAGGGTGAATTCCAAATGAATTTAAATGAATTGCAAAAACTACGAAATCGCGTGGAATTTTGCGAAATCTGATATTTCCTGAAATCCTGGAAAATGTATTAAAATACCTTAAGAGATTTTAAAATCTCTAAGAATCATTAAAATCTTAGGAATCGCCATATTTTGTTAATCTTTTGAAAATGCTTTAGAACCTTTTAAAATACCCTTGCATATATCAAATCCTTTGAAATCCTTTAAAATTATTGAACTCAATTAAAAATCCTTGAAATCTTTTAATATTCCCTAAAATATTTGAAATATTTTCAAACCTTTTGAACTCCCTTAAAACTTTCTAAAGCTCTTGAAACTGCCTTGGGATTTTTTGAAATACCCTATAATATTTCAAATACTTTGAAATCCCTTTAAATTATTGAATTCAATTAAAAATCCTTGAGATCTTTTAAAATACACTAAAATATTTCAAACCCTTTAAAATTTTTTAAAATCCGTTGAAATTTTTTCAAACTCTTGAAAATTCCTTGCAATTTTTAAAATACCCTAAAATCTTAAAAATTCTTTTACAAATTCCTTAGAATCTTTTGAAATATCCGAAAATATGTCAAATCCTTTGAAATCCCTTAGAACTTTTTAAAAAACTTAAAAATTCCTTGAAATTCAAAAAATACCCTAAACTATTAAAAATCTTTTAAAATCCCCTAATATTATTGAAATCTATTAAAAATATCTTGGAATCTTTTAAACTACCCTAAGAGATTTCAAAAATATTCAAGAAAATTCAAAAAAAGGTGAATTCAATGCCGATTAACCCATGGGTGAATTTATTGAAAGAAAAGTGACTAAAGTGATCTTTTCATTTTAAAAAGTGACTACGCTGACTTTATCTTTAAAAAGTGAGTTGAAAAAGAAAGAGACTGAAAGTGACCGCGTGGAATTCCTGATCATTCTTAACAATTATTTAAGTGCTTCTTACAGAAATTCCCTTACTTTTGCCACTTTTTTTTCGAAAGTCCCTGACCTTTCGCTGACTTTACGTAGGCAAATTGTTCCCAGTTTTTTCCTGACCTGCAACATTCTGTTGAAATTATTTACGTAACTAGGAATAGTTAATTGGCAATGTTGAACTAATGTTTGCAAATCAAATTTGGCAGCAGTTCCCTTGATAATTCCATAAGAGAAATTTCGAATTTCGGACTGCACAGTGATTGCAAGATTGAATCTGATCTCAAATCATTACTGGTTCAAAATAGAATTACAATTTTTAAATTAGAAACGGTCAAAATTTTTAATTGAAAACTTCGCAACTTGAAGAAAACTTAAAAAAAAACTACAAGTATTAGACCATTTTTAAATTGTTGCATTTTGGAAATCTGCACATATATCTTAAACTGTGCTTCAAAAATTTCTATTTTAATTTACAAATGTACTTTTCGGATATACTTATACTTTTGATTTCCAGCTGTTTATAAATATTCTCCATCCCCTTTAAATTTCGAGATTATTCAGACTTGAGGTACAAACCTTTTTAAAAAATCGATGTTCAGATTAATTAATTACGTTATTCCTGCTAATGCACTTACCAGACATAGCCATAGCACTACATATTTCATTTTATTGCCTTTTCAATCCAAATTTTTTAAATAGCTGAAAGGTAGAAGTACTTCGATTGGGACAAAATTCATAATTCAAAAAGCCTTACTCTCTCTGTACGCGAACAGAGTATTCAGGAGTGGAAAGCCCAACAAGCAGCGAAGCGGATTTCGAATTGCGAGAATACGACCATTTCAGGGATGGAAAGTATGTCGCATTAATTAAAGCTTGTGCCCCGAGCGTAAGCTGCGCTAGATCGTTTTCAACGCTCGGCTGCGAAGAAAGGCTTAATTATTTCTTTTAACTCTCACAATTTAGTATACATTTATCATTCAGGCCGCAAATCATGAAACTGAACTTGAATGAATCATTATACGATGCGCATTTTATTTTTATGGCTTTTAATCTCTAATTTATTCAGTATAAGGGAGAAAATACAAAAATTGACATCTTGTCTCTGGAATAATATACGCTTGTGTTTGGTGAAATAATATCTATAAATATCGAATTTTATTAGGTGTATTTTCATCAACAATATCCTACCTGACAAATTATTTTTACTTCACGCCGCATCAAAATAAATAACACTGCGAAGTACTAAGGATGTATTCACTATGGGTACGTATTTATTTGTGCTTACTGTATAATAATTTTTCTTCCTCATAGGTATCAAATAAATTTGCTTCCTCACACAGGGAGGGTTTTCTCTAACAAAATAAAAAAATAAATATTTTTCAAGTTTATGTTTCTGTCTAAACCAAAATCTTATTTTCAGAAAATCAGAGATCACACCAGAATGTTAATGTTTGTCTTCTATTAAAATGAACAACTTTTTAACTCAAGGTAGTGTTATATTCCAAATTTAACAAAAATTCTTCCTATAAACAATGTAACTGTTTTTTAAAACTTTTTAAGTCGTTATTGATTGATGAAGAATGGGCATCGAAAGTTCGCCAATAGGTAAATCCAAGCGTCTCGAAGACGCGAAGAATGACATCCAATAGAATACTTTTATATTCAAAATTAAAAAAAATCCTCTTAAAACAAAGAAAATCATTATGTTACAAAATTTTTTAAATATATTGGTATGTTATGGCAGGTCGTGAACGGTTCTTCAAGTGGGCAATCGATGCGTCTCGAATATGCCAACAAATATATCATATATATTACTATTTTATTCCCAATATTAAAAAAGCTTTCCTCATATCAAGAAGATGAACAATATATATTTTTTAAATTCATATATCGGTATTTCTTGAGGATAAGAGGTCATAAAAAGTACTATATTATAAATCGGTACTGGTGGGTATAAAATGTTCAACATAGGTCAATCAATGTGTCTCGAAGATGCGAAGAAATGCAATAGATGTCGTACTGTTGTATTTTTAATCTCATAAAAGTTTTTCTTGTATTAACAGAATAAATAATTTTTTTTTTATAAATCAGTACTAGGAGATCATCAAGACTAAAAAAAAACTACATATAAATGCCCGATGTAGCTCGAAATCTTATCAGACTTGGATATCAGTCGGAGCTACAATTCTTCCAAATTTCTCTCTTACTTTTCGAGATATGGTGAACAGAAAAAAGTTACACACACGCACACACATTGATATTTGAAAAAAATGCATTTTCAAACTCCTGGGGTCGAATTATATCGAAATGTCAAAAAATTATATTTGACAACGTAGTTTATTACAAACCTCCCTCCATGAGGAAGCAATTCGATTGAATTTTAGTAAATGTCATTGGGTAACGTATCCCTGACTACGTTTTTTCAAATCTGTGGCGTTATGTCTTTAAAAAAAAAGTTTAAAATCTAATTATTAAAAACACGTCAATTTTTAGAATTAATGTCAGAATTACAAAATGAAGTCGGCAAGTTTGTATGTCATCCGGTAACAAAACAGTTTTTTCATTGATTTTAAGAATCACAAATTTAATTTCTACGTTGAAATTGATTAATAATAATTGAAGATTATTATATATTCTTCATTAAATAAAAATTCAGTTACATTTACAATGTCTTTATTTGACTAAAATAACGGAGTTAGAAGTCTGAAGAACCTCATGCAACAATTAGATATCATTCGGTAATACGGTTTTATTATTAGAAGAGGGAGCTTCCATAAAGGATGTCAAGTTTTGGGGGGGGGGGGGTAGCCGAATTGTGACAATCTGTGACAGAGGACATTAAAACACCATTGAAAGAATGTGACAATGGGGGGGGGGGGGGTCGAAAATTCGCCAAAAAACTGTGACATCCTTTATGGAAAATTCGCCAAAAAACTGTGACATCCTTTATGGAAGCTCCCAGAAGCATATTTTCGAAGTGTCTTCATAAAGAAAATAGTAATAAAAACATGTACTTCTTACATGTAAAACACTTAATGCATTGGTTAATCCAGATCAAAAATATTATTTTAAATAGTGAAATTTTCATTGCTTATCCGTGTCATCCAGTAACAAAAAAATGTATTTGCAATAAATAAAGTTAATTGAGAACGGAAAATAATAAATATTGACCTTATTCTTTCATTTAAAAATGATTTTAAATAAGTATAAAGTAATATTTTACTTTTATAATAACGTTTTGCAACTTGAATATGATTTCTTAACATGTAATATCAAAGCCTTTAAAACCTTTTGAAATTATTTAAATCCTCGGAAATTTGATCCCTTGGAATCTTATAAAATATCATAAGACCTTATAGGCAGTATTAAATTTTTAGCTATCTTCTAAATTCTAGGAAATTCCTTAAAATCGTATAAAAACACTTTTTAAATCCCTTATAATCCTTGGGATTTCCTTCACATTATTTAAATCTCTTGAAAATTCTTCGAAATCTTCTAAAATACAGTGAAACTCTGAGGCTGTGCCGGTTTTGGGGCTGGCGGTCGGAACTAACTCGACAGAGTTCCACCAGGTCTCTGTAAAGTTTTGAGTCGGGTAAATACCCTTGTAACGTACGGTAATATTGGTAAGTTACAGGGTAACTTACCCGACGTTCGTTCTCGGCAAGAATTTATTTTTTTCTCCTTCCCAACTTCCGTGAAGCGCATTTCTGGCGACGACAACTTTGCTTTCATTATCCATTTGTTTTTCCAATAATTTTTTTAAAATATTTTTTATTTAGTGCACCAAAGACGAATTTCGAAAAAAAATAGAAACTGGTATTATTGTATTCAGCTGTTCCTTTAAAAGCATAGAGGTGCGAAGAACATCTTATCTTCAGTTTAAAAATATCACATTATTTAATTTAAATAAAAAACTTACCAAATGTTACACATGTGAGCAGTTTTTGAAGTTAACAATAGTTGCTTATTTGATTTTATTATTTTAATTATTTATATTTATTCAAATGTAATCATTTTATTTTTTTATTTTTTTGCAGTATTGCAAGAGATTTATACGGAGTCTTCTGGAAATTTTCTAAATTTGTTATTTTAATGCTTACAAAATTTGTCATATTTTAAATGTACCTACGCTGTTTATAACCTATTCTATAAGTGTTAACATTATGTAACTACTGAATTTTTATATGGTAAAGGGTTGTCGACTACTGTCAATAAATTTTCAAGATATTATAGTTAATTTTCGATTATTTGGTATATTTTTTGTGATAACAAATATATAAAAAATGTACCAAATGATCGAAAATTACCTATAACATCGTGATCATTATCTAATTACTTTTAAAAATAACAAAAAAGCATTGCAATTGAATATTCTCATAAATTCTCGAAGCTTCAGTAACATACCGGTATGTTACCAGTAATATTACCCGATTTTAAATCATTTGAAAGAGCTTGAAATATTTGAAAATCTTTCCAAATCTCTGAAATCCTACGAAATGGCTAAATTCTTGCTAACAAATTCTTTGAAATCCAGTGAAATACTATAAAATTCATTAAAATAGTTGAAGTCCTATGAAATCCTTTGAAATCCTGGGTCCCTTGGAATTGATTGAAAATCCTTCGAAATATTTGTAAATGTTGAAAATTTTCTGACATCCCTTTAAATAATTTAAAATAGCCTCAAATCTTATAAATCATACGTGAAATCCTTCCGAATGTTTTGGAATCCAAGGAAATTCTTTAAACCGCATAGAATTGTTGAAATGCTATAAAATCCCCTTAAATGATTCAAAATCTCCAATTGAAATCCCATAAAAATTCTTTGGCATTTTGTGAAGAACCTTGAAATCATTCAAAATAACTTAAAACCTTTTAAATCATATGAAATCCTCCGAAATCTTTATAAAGTTCGAAAAATTATTTGCAACTTCATTGAATTTTTTAAAAATCCCTTGAAATATTTCAAATAATATTTAATCCCCTGGAGTATATTAATTGTATGATACTAAATAATAATAATGAAATTTCAGTGTACATGTTTTTAGTCTCGAGAAGGAGATCTGTTAAGGAGAATTGTTATTTTTAATTATAAAATATCGTTAATTCATTTGTCAAATATATTTTGCAAAGGCTTATATCAAAAGATTTCCATTAACTTGATCTAAAATACTTTTTTCCATTCAATGATAAATCAAATAATGGAAACTTTTTTCTTTTCTCTTATATCACTTGATACAAAAAAAAGTTTTGTTTCAAATATTATAAATTATGAAGATAGATGATGTTCTTTTATTACTCTTATAAAATGCACTTTCATTAACAGAAATAATAATTGTTTACTGTTTATTGCAAAGGAGAGAAATCTTTTTGTTTGACTAACTTACGTGTTTAAACGACACATTTTAAACAAATTTTTTCCGTTTTAAAATTAAATAGAAAGTCTGGAGGCTGAAAATAATAATCAAGGTGAAAGCATCGAAATGGCTACGAAGAGATGAGCAAATGCAGCTGCTTTCTGCATGAAGTTATTCTTTTGTGCAAAAGGACTTACTAATTTCTTTGGGCACACAAAAACTTGCAAAACCATTTGCCTTTTCCATTTACGAGTTTTATTGGGAAGAAAAATTACCATCGCAGTCGTTGAATAGTCAACGAAGAGCTTGTTTGCACTGGCAGATAATAAATATAGTTATTCTTATGCAACTATATTTTTTTATTAATTAATAAAACGATTTTTTTAAATGTGTGCCCATTCACGTATCTATTTTTATTGTTAAATAGTTATACATTATTTTAAGGAACGGATATTTATGATACAGCATTACCAGACTCATCTGAAAACTCTATGAAAGTTTTCAAAAAATAGTAATAATTTTTGACTTTGTACCCTGCATGAAGTTGTTATCTTTTTAATTAAAAAATTTCCAAGATTATGAGCACACCTAAAAAATTAGCGACGAAAAACATGCACTCACTTCTCGCGGGATATCTTCAAAAGAAAATAAGAAGAATAATTGAAAAGATAATTCAAGATTCAACTTCGACTCCTGGAAAAATCAGGGAAAATAATGTGAAATATTCTCTTTGAAATTAGCACAGCATACTGTAAGATTTTTGTCTCTATTTTCGTGCACACCTCTTGAGACACACCTTGAGAAAATTTACGATTGATTGAAAAAAAAATCAGTTATGATTGATCAATTACAGACTGATGGGCAGTCGATCAAAGTTGCCGGGTTAGGCTAACCCATGTCCGTACGGATCGGGACTTTTTTATAGTCCGTACCCTGAGGGTTAAGTATACAACAATAATAAAATCTTGTAATTTATTTACGACGATATATGGAACAAAAAGAACAGAATTTTTTATTTTGGGCCACCCTAGTCTTCATACTCCTGGACGGTACTGTGGATAAATGAGTCAGAAGAAAACATTTATAAAATTTAGAAATTATAATGAAGGTGAAAAAAATATCAAGAAGATAATCTGTTAACTTTTGAAACAGAAATTTACAATGGTGTAATGGTTCTCTTCTCGAAAACCGCCAATAATTAGGCCAATGTGACTCAATTTCTACAAATCGTTCAAACTATTGCAGGAAATGTTCCATTCGAAGTTCCGGAAGTGCAAGGGAAAAAACAACGCGCAGAGAATGGTCAACTTACTGACTACTAGGGACGAGCCATCGTGCCCTGGAGCAATTTCCGTCCTCGAATTGAAATGTTATTACGTTAGAGACACATTCCGGTTTCCCTTTCCTCTACATCCAATGGGGCAAATTCGAATGAAGCAGATTCATGAGTCCGGACAAAAACCTGTAGGCAGGAGGTGACAGTAAAAAAAGAGCTGAAAATTTTACAATAGAAAAAAAAGTAGCGTGTCAATTTCAAGCTCAAATTGATATCACGAGTGTGAAATAGGGCAAGAGAACCTAAGAAAGTGAAAATTTTATTTTAAATTTATTGTGGTAAGTCGCACCACTATTATACACTATCATATTATCATATTATTATCATAAAAGTACAATAGTTTCACAGACTGTTCATAAAAGCAGAATAATTTCAACATATTTGACACAACTATTTGAGACGAGCTAAAAAAGGACGATTCAAGACGATAACCAAAGAATTGAAGATTTACAATTTTGACATATGATTGATATAATAGGCAGTAGAAAAAACGGTCATTTAAAATTGTTTACCAAGCACAGTAAAATTATATGATAATGTAATAAAGATTTATAAAATATAAAACTATACGATTTGTTGCATTTTAATTTTATCACAAATGTTTTGCATAAAATTAGCTTTCATTTACAAATAGTTAAAAAATAGTTTATTATTCTTTAGGGATCTACATTAGGGCCCAATACTGTATCACCAACGATAAAATTCATAAACAAATTTTTGTTTTCAAACTAACAAAAAAGTTTTTTGAATTTCAACATTTTTTATCTGACATACCAAAGGATCAGCCTAACATTTTCTATAAAATAAATTAATTTTTGATTACAATTGTATTTTGAAACACATTATTTATCAAATCCGATACACATTTGGTTACAACAATTCCCTGAAACATTTCAAATCATTTTAAATTCTTTGAAGTCCCTCAAAACTTCGGAAGGCTCTTTAAAATTCTCTGTAAGTTTTAAAAATCACCTAAAATTTACAAATTCTTTAGAATACCTTCAAATTATTGAAAACTATTAAAAATCTATAGGAGACTTTCAAAACATTCTAAAATATTTCAAATTTGTTGACATCTTTCAAAATCCTTTAAAAGTTTTCAATGCTCCAAAAAATTCCTTGAAATTTTTCAAAATATCCATTAATATTTTTAATCCTTTGGAATAAAATGGCCTAAAATTCTGATCATTTTTTAAAATGACCTGAAATATTGAAATTTCCTTTGCAATCTTTTAATGAATACCATACATTGTTTTTGATTGAAGAAAATTCATAAACAGGTATAAACCTGAATTTAATATGGGTTAACCCATACATGGGTTAATTTATTGAAAGAAAAGTGCCTTAAATGATATTTTTATTTAGATTTTATTATAATTTATTATTTCATCCAAATATAGATCAAAATCATACCTCGACAAAAAATGTTTTTAAACTGATAAAACTTTTTTCTTGTAATCTGACAATTTGTATTTTGCATTCCAAAGGCTCAAACAAATATTTTTCATGAAAGAAATTAAGTTTTGATTATAATTATATTTTTAAACAAATCGTTACTAAACCCCGATCCATATTTGGTTCGTGTGTCTTATCGAATTCCGAAGCTCTTTCTAACTGACAGTCCAGGTGTAACAAAAGATGCTACATCAAGATTTATAAACTTTGTCTTAATCTTGTATTGAACCTTTTAAACTATAATTTAGAATCGTTAAAATTATTGCAATTGCAATTCGCAATAGATCTTTTAATGTTTTCTATGCACTAATTCAATTTAAAAAATTCACAAGAATTCAAAGAATGCAATAGAACTGAAGGTGAATTCATGAGGATTCAAATCATTCAAAATAAATCAAGGTGAATTCAAGAGAATTTAAAAGAATTTAATTCTTGCTTTCTTAATTATACTTAACTCCCGATTTAAGATCCAACGGTTTACGATATTTTTCGAAGTTTAGTCCTCGGCATTTTGGGGATGCATGGACCGCGGGACCGAGAGAAAGGCGGTGCTCAGTCAAGCGTGACAAATAGCATGAGGGCCGCACTCTCAGCACGTTAATTGCATCAGGTTGCATCATGCGTCCAAATCCAACATAAATATTTCATGCGGCCCTCTCTGTTAAAGTTTGGATTCCTTCGATTTAGGATCGAGGCCACTGGAAGCCATTCCCGAAACCGTTCTTATATCGGCAGTTGAGTATAATTTCAATTTTAAATATTGACTATTTTGAATTTTAGTTCTTTCAAATATTTAAGGTTATTGCTCCGTATAAAAAATCAAGTATGAGCTGCTCTGTATATGGCATTAAGTCCATTTTTTGCAATAACATAAACAAGCATACCGTGCTGCAGCGATTCTAATAAAATATTAAAGAAATTCTATACTATATTAAATATTGTCGAGAATGCTAAAATCAATAAGAATGGACTTGTTTCCATATATACAGAGCAACTCTAACCTGATTTTTTATACGAAATAACCCAACTGAATTATTTATTCGGAGTTACCTAAACATAATTCCATATTGCCTGGAGCAGTCGGTTTATTTTTTTTTGTTTAAAGATCAAAATTTTATATTAATATTTTCTGAATGTTCTACCATCGAAGTTGTTCATTTTGTCAGGTTTTTATTTGAATCCGTATGGTTTAACTTTGATAAGGGCGCAAAGCTTAAATTGTTCCAATTTGACAAATTTGGTTGAATATATTTTTTTTAGAATTTTCATAATGATTGCGAATCCACATCGAATTTTTATCAGTTGAATTTTAGATGCTGCAAAGTTGTTACATTATTCAATTTAGAAAGCTTTATTGGTACATTTCCCTTTTTTAATATTTCTAAAGGAATTAAGATTTAAATATTTTAAAATTAAAAGCTTATTATTATTTCTGAATAAAATTAAAACTATTTAATTACCTAATTTTGAACATTTGAAAGAGTTCTAATTTTGTAAGTTCTCGAAGGAAACAAGATTAATCACTATTATTTGTATGAGTACGTAAAAACAGAATTTTACGTTGGAATATGTGGAATTTATCAAACGAACATAAACAAATAATTGTTCTTTTATAAATAATGGGTCATTTTCTTCATCCTGTAGAATTAATGCACCGTTTTCTTTTTGTAGGGAAGTGGAATGAAAGACGCTCTAAATCACTCGAATCACCATTATTTGCAAGCTCAGATGTTTCCCTTCTCCTGTGCCGACACCATGCATCTCGATCCCTAGTACATGCCGAATTACGCCAGGTAATTCCGTTCAGAGGCATTAATTAGCTTCCAATTCCCTCTGCTATTAATCCTCCGCCTACCCTCAACAACTCTTAGCCACTGAAGAAACTCACGCACGTGGCTACCTAGACGTTAATTTAGTTGAAAATACTAACTTAGTTACTTTATTTTATTTATTTTAAAAGTTACCTACTAAATAATTTCAGCTTGAATTTATGTAGATATAATTCAATTAATCAACTCTAGGAAAGAAACAAATCCGCGAAATATTGGCGCTATTGTATAATAATATATGAAGTCTATCCGGAAAGTATTCGGCCTTGTTCTCTTACTCTTGACCGGGTTGTGCTATTGTCAAAAAAAGATACTACCATTTAGGGGAGGGGGAGGGGCTTTTTGAGGCCCTTTACTTCGTAACACGAACCTGTAATTCTTTAGTCGAATAGTGTACGCACTTGCGTAAACGTCTAACCACGTACATGTCGCATTTTAGGATGGCGGAACGCACTCAACAAAGAGTGCATTAAATTCTGCCAAAAACTTGGCCATTATGTTCGGCAACCATCGTCATGATCTGAAAAGTGTATGGTGATGAGTCTATGAGTGACATTTAAATTAAAAAGTGGTTTAGGCGATTTAAAAGTGGTCGTACTCCAGTGGAAAGTGGTCCTCTGTCTGGCAGGACCTCAGCTGCCAAAACACCTCAAAATGTAAAACGAGTGCGGGTGTTAATTATTGGAAATCATCGTTTAATATTGAGAGGGATAGAGGAAGACCTCGGAATGCCAAAAGTTATTGTTTCAGAAATGTTGAGCCCAGATTTGGGGATGCGCTGCGTGGCTGCAAAATTCATTCCACGGCTGCTGAAGGAAGACCTTCAGAATTATTGAGTGGAAGTCATCCAGGACAATTTGTAATCAATGAGAAACAACCCGGAAATGTACAAAAAGACCATTACTGGGGATAAGTCTTGTGTTTGTGGCTATGACCCTGAGATGAAGTCCCAATCTTCGCAGTGGAAGACACCTGGATCCCCGAGAACTGAGAAAGCGCGCCTAAGCCGGAGCAACATCGAGACAATACGCACTGTTTTCTTCGACCAGGAACGTGTTGTGCACCATGAATATTATTATTATTATTATTATTCAATAATTTGTTTTTCGACCTAAGATCGATAAAAATGAGTAACAATATAAGATACAAATATAATAATATGCAGCCACATTGAACAGCAGAATAGAATGAAGTGATTAGAAAAAATGGTATAGGGGAGAAATTGTTTAAGAGTATCAAGACAATCACGTCTCCAGAATAAATGTTTTAATTTGTGGAAACTGGCGGACGTACAATGCAACTTTGCACAGCTCGTGTAGATAATTGGAGTTTAAAAGACTCAGCCAATACTGACTATTGACTGTCGTGGTTGCTGTTTGACCTAAGATTGACATTCTTGAGTCTGAGTAGGCAGGACAAACGTCTAAGTTGAGCAATAATAGAAATTATATAAAAAGGTAATCTAAGATGCAGATATGATTGAAAGTCCGGATAGAATTTACGATGTGGGAAGATTTGGAGACTACTTGAATGGAGGGCCAGATATCTCCATATTTTCATTGAGTGACACAGAATCTCAGTCAAACCACATTTGTTCCGAATTACTTAGGATGAACATATTTTTGAGCTGGAGAATCCAGTTATACTTCGGTTTGCAATCAGGTTTTAAGGGCATTGCCTTCAATTTAAGAAAACATATTTTAGGATACCTATAATCAGGCATACCAGCAACCTCGATAAGCATCTTAGCGCTGACTTAAAAATATCGTAAGCTAACTGTAATCTACCAGACTCTAGCGGAGGGAAACATCCGGCGTGTATTACGGTAAGCCTAGTATTTTCTTAAATAGGACTGTAATTTCTCGACTGAATCAAAGTACCTTAATCCCCAGACTTTTATTGCGTAAAAGAGATCACTGAGCAAGAGCGTATGAAAAAGGTTAGTCTTACTTTGCCAGGCACTAGATTTGGATGCAAATAAAATTCTTGAAACAGCACCCA
>CAKNWT010293093.1:0-14912 GCA_932066315.1 Andricus coriarius | reverse complement strand
CCCCATACAGTCCTGACCTGGCTCACTGTGAATTCTGGATGTTTTTAACCCTTCGCTGGCACACTTGGGTCAAAAAGACCCCAGGCATGTTGAAACTTATTTAAATCCCTTCAACATTTTAAAATAGTACTTATACGGTTATTAAAAAAGAAAAAAGAAGTTATTAATTTTGTCGTAAAAAATGTCATTTTTCTCTATGTTTTAACTTTTACAATCTTTTTTTCATATTTAAAATAACTTTTGAACTAAATAACCTACAGCATTTTTTGAAGTAGCTATCCAACAGTGTGTAAAAAATTCTGCTACTCAAAATAATTTATTGGCTCTTTGCGGGAAGCCTTTTTCGCTTGGGGTCAAAAAGGCCCCAGTATGCCAGCTACGTTAC
This sequence comes from Andricus coriarius, assembly GCA_932066315.1. Classification (NCBI taxonomy): domain Eukaryota; kingdom Metazoa; phylum Arthropoda; class Insecta; order Hymenoptera; family Cynipidae; genus Andricus; species Andricus coriarius. Next base: position 14,527 of record CAKNWT010293093.1, on the reverse strand, counting down.
GATTCGGGAAGTGTGCCATCGAAGGGTTAAAATTGAAGTATCCTCTAAAAGGAAATCGCATTCGAAATTGGGAGGGTCGCTGGAAGAAATTTATGGCTTCCAAAGGGGAGTACTTTGAAAGGAGTATCATTGTCATTGAACACAAAACTCTTCCTCCTGGTACATCACAAGGTTGGATACTTTCCAGACAGACCTCGCATTATGTACCAAGGGGGAGAAGTGGGACTTTTTCATCAAGTACTGAAAAAATATACGGGTCGTAAAAATTACTCCCTCCCCCTAGTGCATAGGATATTTTTTATAACAAATGCATGATTTCAGACTTTTTTTGTAAAATAGGCATGAGTTCTGCTCATATGGAGGAATTTTTGAATTTTGACTGAAATCATGCATGTGGTGTAATAAAGAAATTTTATGTTACAAAAATGTTAAAAATAAAAAAATTTTATCAGCAATTGACTTTTTCTATAAAATTTAATATTACTAAAAAATCTTAGCATTAAACTAAAGAAGATATCTGGCCCAATGCACTATGAAAATATCAGATAGTAATAAAATAAAAAGCTGGATAGTAGTGTGCTAACTGTTGATATATATTTTTTCTCATTTTCCAAAATTTCAGAAGGATATATCTTCTGTAGCTGAAAAGTAAGAAGGTGAAAAATATGCACAGGGAAATCAGTAATTCGTTACGTCAACGCTTACCATTTGGCCATGAGTTAATGAAATTATAAATATTTCTTAGTTTCTGAAAAATCTAGGTTTTGAAATAGTTGTATTTTTGAGTTCTAAAGTCTCTTTAAATCTTAAGTCATTATTGCAAAATTTTTTGGATTTAATATTTCAAATCGTATTGTAATTTTTACTTTCAATCGTTGAATGATGTACCCGTGTGCATAAAATGACGTACTATTCAGTTTCCAATCATATTTCGAAGCAAATAAAATTGATCTTCCACAGAGAAATTAGTTTCAGTCATAAAGAAAAAACAGGATTTGTTAATTTTTGTTTAAAAATTCTTTTCAAACTCATTCTTTAAAAAGAATATGCTTCCAAATTGTACATAGAAGTAGAGGGAAGTATGACCTCTCAAAATGAGTAACTGAGGACGGTGGCTGAATGCGCTTAATTGCAAATAGTTTCGTTTTCAAAGAGACCAAGTATTCTGACGAGGGTCCGGATATCATTAAGAACGCGACAAAGGAGCATCTGCAGGACTTCTAGTCTGAGGAAGCATTCAGAAGTCTCACTGAGATTTAATGAATTGTCTTATAGAAAATAAGAAAATCGACTGCCAGTGACACAAACAGGACCTTCTTTATAAGGTGAATTTGTCAGGTAATATCATTTGTTATTTAATTTAATCAATTTTATAAACAAATACAGATTTTCGTCAATTTTCAACCGACAGATTTAGCTTTTTTCAATATTCATTTTTGAAGAGCAAGCATCCGTTTCTTTAAACAATTAAAATTTCATTGTCTATGGTGACTTTAGCTGCAGTGCTTGTGTTTCTGGATGTAGCGGTCTTTTAATCTTTACTCTTATTTATGTTATTTTAGTAAAATTTATTTAAATAAACAACAAACTTTCCCACCTAACGAAGTCTCCTAGTAAATAAGATCCTTTCTGAGTCACTCGTAGTCGATTTCGTAAAGAAGAGTACCCAAACACTGTTTTTGCGTATATCCAGAACAAAAAATTCAAAAATAAAGTCTCTAGGTATTTTTCATCTTGAAGTAGCATTTTCACTCATTAATTTGTTAATTTGTACTTGTATGCATTAAAAGTTCTTAGGGCTAGATAGCCCTATAAGGAACAGGTGGTATATATTGCAAATGAAATGTGACGGCGATCGACTTGACGATTGAAATTGACAATTGGTACATATTTAACAAGAGTAAAAAAATTAACTACAATACACATAATTAAATAACAATTTGTGGGCTATTAACGGTAGGGTACTGTCAATATACATACGAAAATATACAGATGCAAATATACAAGTCTTGCCAACGTGTGATTTTGAGGCTAGGATTTGAAGTGTTACATAACACAGGCCGACAAAATTTGTACTCAAAGACCGGACTGTAAGACCCTGAAGGATTTTGGTGTCCTAAAAATGAATCCGTTGTCTAAATTTTTCCTATACGTCAGGATTTTGAGATATCCTAACCTAAAAGCGCAAAAATTGCTATTTTTAGCCCTGTTTGAGGCAATATAACTTGATCAGCAATTTTTTTCTAAAAAATGCTAACGCCATCGTTTAGTACTCCTTTTTGTCCTCCATTTTAATTCTTGATCATCCCGAACCGATTGTTTCTCTCCGAGATATCGCACATTAACCATTTCAGTTCCACAATGAAAAACTAGCAAATTCCTGTTAAGCTGTTGTAGGACTCTAAAGGTTTTCCTCGAAATATCCGCAACTTGTTCATAAAAAGTAAGAGAGCGATTAAGAATATAACCTAAACCTTTCACCAATTCCACAAAGAGGATGATACGCCCATCGATCAAGAGAAGAAGTAGGGTGGCAATTTTTTCAAGTGTTGGAGAGGAAGAAGGTCCTATGATCATAGCCATAGTTTTAGCAGGGTTAAGATTGAGACCCCTAGTCAAGGCCCACTGCACCACCAGATCAATATCTTCCTGTACCTTTTGAAGTAAGCTCTTAAGAGTGGAACTGGCCCAGAGAGGTATAGCTTAAAGTCGTAGGCATATTCGTGATAGGTGCAGTGTCGAATTTCGCTACCAAGTTCAATGGTATAAATATAAAATAAAGCAGGTGCAAGCGTGAATCACAGAGGAACACCACTCTTAACCTCACCATAATCAGACCGCTAGCCATTGCTAATTTGTAATCTTTCAGAACGATTGTTAAGATAAGATTCAAACCATTTAATAAACATATTTAAGAGGTGAAGCGACTTAAGCCTAGTCAATAGTAAATTCTATCTAACTGTACCAAACGCTTTATAAAAGTCGAAAGGGACAATAACCGTTATTTCGCTTCTATCAATTGCCAGTTTCAGGTCGTAAGTATACTATGCCGTTCGAACGGTTTAGACAAGGAACAGAGAAGTATTCCCACGTTATGGATGTGCAGAAAAATAGGGCCAATGACTGGCAAAGCAAGGCGAATCTTTCTTATCGAAATACCATCAGAACATTGAGGATTTGATTTTACCTTGAAGAGTTTTTTAATTAGGTTTTCTTGCGATATGTCAGAAAAGAATCATTTTAAACATATCAAAAGTAGAGGGAACTGAGGACGGAGATTAAGTGGTATTAATATAAAAATAAACCAACACTTTTTTAAATGTTGCAACCTGCTGCATATAATTTGTATGGTGTATCTTTACGGATTTCATTATTTTTTTACATGAATATAAGAAGCGTAAAAAAAATGGGATCGTTTATAAAAAAGAACTTTTGTAAGTGTCAACTTTGTTGTTAAGTAAAAAATGAATAAAAACAAAATTCTAAAATCAATCCTCACAAATCTATTTTAAACTTATTTAATTTTCATTTGAAATCAAATGCTGAAATCGGGTCAAAATTGTCAGCGCTATATAAATTGATCCAGAAGAACTTTCTTTGTCCCACTGTGTGCCCGTTCGTCGTAATTTTTTCTCTAGGAGGGGGGAAAGTGAGAGAAGGGAAAGTATAAGAGGGGAAGGGAGGGGAAGTAGGAGAGATAGGAGAAGAGAGGGTAAGTAGGGTATGTCAGGGCAATTAGGGAAAGTGAACGGGAGGTGGGGAAAGAAGGGGAGGGGACATACCATGGCACATGCAGCAAGTCTCTGCGGCATGTCACAACTGCGGCATCTCTATCTAGCGGCTTCTATCCCGCGCGGCATTCCTCACAGTGAAATTGATATTTTTGCGGCATCTCTCATCGCACCCCTGTGACTGGCCAAAGAAATAATGTTGGTCAAACCCCTAATCTTTTTCCAACGTCTCGTGGGAAACGGGAAGGCTCCCCTGTGATTGGCTATAGAAATAATGTTAGTCGAATCCCTTTCCACTGGTGAGGGATGCCGCTAGGGGATTCGGTCCCTGGCTTTGGACTCCAACGGTCGTTTTTGTGGTTACTCTGTATTTTCTGTCGGTGGTTATATGAATTGAATAGTTAGAGCATGATTAACAATCACGCGGATTCTTTAGGGCTATGAGAAATAAGGATTATATTTATATAAGCATTAGATTTATATTTTGGGAATTGCAGGTGTCAACTGAAGGAAGTATCTTCGGACATTTCCGATTTAGTTCCTTCGAACGAGGTAACATATCTGTCTCTTTAAGCTAGATCTTCGTGATGTGTTTTTTTCCTGCTTTGGCCTGCACGATCTACTTAGAAAAGTGTAAACTAGTTTTGTAGGCATTATCATTTGCATTAAATCGGCCCAACCGTTTCCATTATGGTTTGAGGGTCAAAACAACAGAACCGTTAACTCTCGTGGAGGTCAACAAACAAATAAATATTTTCTGAATCCGCTCAAATAGACATCTGCAACCCGCTTCCTTAATACCCACTAACTTACTTTTTACCTCGCTGTCCTCTAAATTTTCGTTTTATTCTGTTTTGCGCTTGGAACGTGCAGAACAACGGAGGAGGTCAAGAGTAGCATCCTGTCAATCAAACGCCGAACGAAGGTGGATAACACGCTGGACGAAAGCGTTGAATTCATCTTCGCCTGCTTGAAGGTTCCTCGTCTTATCTTCTTATCCAGTTTCGCTTACAACGTCACTCCTATTATCCCCCTTCCTAAGAGATGTTATTCCTACCAGCGCTTTCGGCATGTATCAGACCAATGCAGGGCTTCTAGGCCAACTTGCGAGTTCTGTGCGGAGTTTCACAGGATGGATGAGTGCCCTAACAAGCTCGCTCCGGTTCGTTGCGCTAATTGTGGGGGTGGACATATGTCCTCATCTTGACTTTGTACCATATATCTCTTCGAATTTGAAATAATGAAATACAGATTTTGGAACGTCTGTGGCTTTTTGCAGGCGGAGACTGCATTGAGCAAAATGGGCTACCAACACCCGGGAGGTCAATGTTCTCCAGTCCACACCCCCCCCCCCCCCGCACGGATTGGTGCCGGCCCCCCCCAAAACGAGAGCTCTCTCTCTCTCTCTCTCTGATCCTTCTATTCCTCGCCCTGGAACGGTATTCACGGAGGAGGGGGATGATCCGCTAAGGGCGGCAGCTTCCTCCCTCCTGGAACTCAGTCGAAATACTGATTCCACTATTCAGGTCTTCCTGAATGATTCTTAAAAAGGTCATTCTTTTGAAGGTTTCTTAATCTTTGCTGAATCATAGGAATTCATTTTTTTTTCGAAAGCCCTAGAAATATCCAAATTTGTTTAACTTTGTTATCGCTAGTTCTTAATTTTAAGTGTTCATGTCCAACAGATTTAATCTGTTACGGTTACCCAGAAGAGTTTAGGCCAGAGGAACGCTTAACAACCAGAGTACTTGGAAATCTTCTGGAACTTAGTTTTGAATGATTAACATCTTTTTGTAACCTCTTGAAAGCTGTTAGAAAACTATTTGTTAAGTCTCTCAAATTTCTTAATAAATCCTCTGCAATCTTGTTTCTGATATTTCAGAAATTGTTGCAAATTTGAAAAATCTTTAACATCTTAATGAATTCTAGGTAGGTTTGGAATATTTTTGGATCCTCTAGAATCTCTAAAACTCTTGTGGAATTTATTTTCCCTCCGAAATGTAGGAGGATATAATGATGTATTTGAATTTTGGTGAAGTATTATCATATTTTTGTTCCATTCTTGGAATTCTTTTTTCTTCCTTTTCGTATTTTAAAAATTTTTGGAAATTTGATAAATCTAGAACCTTTTGTGAAATATAGGTGACATCTCTTGGAACTTAAAAAAAGTTATCTCCTGAAATTCTAGTTAACGCTTAACAACCAGAGTACTTAGAAATCTTCTGGAATTTAGTTTAGATTGATTAACATCTTTTTGTAACCTTTTGAAAGCTGTTAGAAAACTATTTGTTAAATCACCTACATTTTTTACTAAATCCTCGATAATTTTCTTTCTGATATTTTAGAAACTGTTGGAAATTTGATAAATCCCTAACATCTTAATGAATTCTAGGTAGGTTTCGGTCGGACCTTAATATTGGCTCAGTTCATAGTGATGCTAGCTAGTCACATATCTGAGGCCTTTAGTATGTTTTTCATAAATAAAGGGGTAAGATGTGCCTTCTATTCTATATGTATATTCAGCACGTCTCTCCCAGAACTTTTTTCCAGCTCAAGAAACAGAATATAGAGTAATGAAAGGATGGCTACTGTCCCCATTGGTCCTCTGATCCTGTGGAGAATCCATTTTTTTATGGCTAGGCTTCGCCTGTTGTTTACCTGCTTGTTAATAATTCTTTTTGATATGAAATGGCGGAAAAACACAAACTAATTAAATTTGCTAATTGGAATGCTCGCAGTGTGGTAGGCAAAAGGGAAGAAGTTGAGTCGATGCTGTTTCAAAATTACCTCTCTGCGTTTCGGAGATTTGGCTCACACGGGAGCAGTATATTGAGATTAAGGGATATATCACCTTTCGTTGCGATAGAGTGATGGGTAGGGGTGGGGGATCGATGATCCTGGTCAATGAAGCCTACTGCATTGATCGGCTTGACCTTGTCGGACCGTGGGCGGGGGATTTCGAGGTCGTGGGCGGAACCCTATCCACGTCACTTCGGAGAATCGCCTTCCTCCCTATTTATGTGTACCCGAACGTGCGAATCATTAAAGATTCTTGGAGAGAGCTACTAAATTGTGTGTCTTGTGAGGGCTCCCTGGTCATGTGTGGGCACTTTAACGCCCACTCTCTTATGTGGGGCTCTCCGAACTCAAACTTTTTGGGCCGGCATATTAGACCAGCTGTATTCGACACTAGGCTTATCCCTCTCAACGATTCCGTCCCCACCTTCATATCGGCTCCAGGTCGGCATGCTAAAAACCTCTATCTTGTCTTCTCGACGGCTGCTCTCGCTTCGATCTCCACGGTGAGGGTCGGCGATAACAACTACCACTCGGACTATGTCCCGGTCTTTGGAAAGCTTGACGCCTCTCCCTCTTTCTGCCGGTCCTCTTCCAATGGATTCAAAATCAGATCTTTGGACTAGGAACTATTTAATGGAAAGATGGAGGGGTTAATACCGGCCTTCAGATTGGAGTTGGCAGGAAAGCTTTTTTTGGCAAACCAGACGGACGTCGAGATGGAGGCCTTTAAGGTGGTGGACAGGCTAGTAAATAGCCAGTTGAGGGGCATAAAACATCAATCTTTTCGGACCTTCTGCGAATCTTTAGACCGGTCTACGGGACTAGCTAGAATTTGGCGGACGGTCAAGGCATTGGCTTCACAGTCCGGAAAGTTGCACACAGGGGTTATCACCGACCCGGATTCTCCTGTAATCAGAAGCCTGCAGGACGAGTTGATTTGCCCTGATATCCTCCCTCAAACTGGTGACCTCCTTGCGAACCCGGATGAAGATACCATGAATCAGCCATTTTCTTGGGAGGAGTTTAAGACAGCGCTGTCTAATGAAAGGCCAAGTCCACTTCATCCTTAAACCGGATGAGAAAGGTTTCCAGCCTATATCCCTCACATCCACCTTTTGCAAACTATTCGAGAGGTTAATATAGAGAAGGCTCGAATATCTGGCAAAAACACGCTTGCGCTAGTATTGGACATAAAGGGCGCGTTCAATGCTGTTCTACCGGGGCCCTTGATTGATGAGATGAGAGACTTGGAGGTTCCGATAAGATTGCTTAATCTTTTCTACTTTCTGGTCGGCAAACGGAACATATTCTCATCGGATAGGGGCAACCCGAGAGCTTGCGGGGTGGGTATCCCCCAGGGTCAAGTTGTTTCTCCGCTCCTGTTCAACTTGGCCCTTAGAAAGCTGGGACAACATCTTCCGGCTGGCGAAAGGGTAGGCATGTATGTGAACGACTTGCTTCTATGCGTCACGGGTGGCTCGATCCATTAGGCAACCGCCCTCCTAAGAATGGCGACGGAAGAACTAACACCGTGGCTTGGGACTTTAGGGCTCTCCATCTCAATCCCGAAGTGGCAGCTGTGCATCTTCTCTAGAAGAAGACTGAGGGCCCAGGACATCTCTATCACGATTGATTAGACGCTTATTCAATGCCAGCCTACCCTTAATTATTTGGGCATCATGCTTGATAGGGGATTGTCCTGGATACCTCACATTAAGGTTGTCGCCGCTAAAGCCTCAAAAGCAGCCAATATCCTACGACTTATTGCGAGAATCTTTTGGGACGCCTCCCCCTCCCTCTTTCTAACAGCCTATAAGCGGTTGGTTAGAGCGTGCCTGGAGTAGGGTGCTCCCCTGTTTTTCAGGGCCAGCGCGATGGCTCTAAGGATACTGGACACTGTTCATCATTCATCTCTTAGGGTGGCCTTGGGCTGTATGATCTTGACGCCCATCACGGTGCTCCTCCCTGAGGCTGCCGAGAATCCCCTATCATTTATTAGGTCTTTGCTGTCTATAAGGTTTATCCTCCATAATTTATACTGAAATAACTGCCCCATAGCGAGAAAATTGGAGCACCTAGCATCAGAAGCTCGCGCAAGGACCTTCAAGGTTAACCCCGGTAAATGCGGTTTGATATCAACATTTAACGCCATGGGCGCTTTGGCGGGAGCTATGGATTGCTCCTTAAGCCCGCGTTACATTGATGATCTTTGGTGCGATTTGCTCGCGGAGATACCCGTACACTGTAAAAAATTTCGGGAATTTTCCCCACTTTTTAGTGGGGAAAAATCCACATTTTCGTTGGTGAAAATCATTTTCCCCAAGATTTGTGGAAATTTCCCTAAAAGTTCTAATAATCCATTACAAAATTGTGGAATATTCCCTAAAATTTAGGAAATTAGATAATACCTACAATTTTTGGGGAAATTTCCCGAAACTGATGGTAATTTATACCAAAATTTGGAAATATTCCCTACAATTTGGGGAATTGAATGATTCCTGCTCTGAGCTGGTAGTTCATGAGAACTTCGCCAGGGCCCGCCACCTGTCTCCTCTCTCGAAACAGAAATGACGCGTCGCGTGTTTAAGAAAGCAGTCGACGCGAAGCAAAGTATACTTACCTAGCGCATAGGCAACCGTGATCAACAACATGATGATCAACAAGGCGGTTCCTTCATGCTTTTTTTATTAGTATCGCCCAAATTTTGGCAAATTTCGCCCACATAAATTTCGGGAAATTCCAGAAATTTCAAATCACTACAGAATAACACAAGGATATTTCCCATAAAATTTTGGGGAAAATTCACCACTTTTTGGGTAATGTTTCAGAAAAGTTTAGGGAGATTTCTCTATATAATGAGTGTTAATATTCAAAAAGCTTTAAGCAATATTCCATAAATTTTGGGTAATTTTCCCTACATAAATGCCGGGAAAATTTCCAAAATTTTAGGTATTACTACACATTAGCATAGGGAATTTTCCCCATCAAATCTTGGGGAAAATTCACCACTTATTGGTTAATATTCCACACGAATGTTTGGGGAATTTTCCCTACTAAACTTTGGGGAAAATTCCACAAAGTGTGTGGAAATTAGCGTCAACACAATTTTGGGGAAAATTCCCCAAGAAATTTTTTACAGTGTAGACCTGAAATCTGGCGTAGCCTTCAAGGATTCTGCCTCTCCGCAGACGCTCTTCTCTGAATTTGTAGGCTCTCGCTGCCCCGGGGCTACATGTGTCTACACAGATGGATCGGTTGAGCCGTCCCTGGGGGTGGTGGGCTACGGATTCTTCATCCCTCTTACGGATTTCAGGTTTGGGGTCACGTTGCGAGACCGCATACCTATCGTCTCGGCGGAGCTATATTCGCGGTTCTATGCGGTGAGGTTCGTCTTGAAGTAGGGCGAGAGAAACGTGGTAATTTTCATTGGCACGCGCTGGGCTGTGGAACGGCTCCTCCACAGATTCTCGAAACCAATGGACCCAACACTGGCGCGCGTTGTAGAAAACGGCGTGGCGGCTGCCATGAGAGAGGGCTTCGACATCTGCTGTTGCTGGATTACGGCTTATAGCGGGATAAGGGGTCAAGGGGTTTCCGTGACGGCACGCCGGTTGGCATGCCAACGGGACTTCGAATTTTGGGCTGCTCTGTGCTGGCCTTATGGCAGAACCGATGGTACAAGGGGGATTTATTTCTCAAGGGTAAATGTCAAGACGCCTCGGCCCTGGTTTCAAGGCCTTAGTTTATCCAGGCGTCATCTAAATCTAATCAGTAGGCTCAGGGCTGGTAATATCTCCACGGGATATCATTTCGCGAGGATGCGATGGAGTCTCCCGGTAGGATGCGAGTGCGGAGGGCCGTACAAGAATATTTCCCATCTCCTTAATCAGTGCCCCATGCTGGCTCGGGGGAGGCCGGCGTTGCACGGGTTCTTTGAGCGTGTCGACGCGGGAATTCCTCCTGGTCAAATAGATTTAAACGTCATTTTTAGTCCCTCTGGGGAGTCTGTAAGTGAGCTGGGTCGCTTCTTTCAGCGGAGTAACATGATTGCTTAATTTTAGCGGAGCTCTTCTTTTCTCACTTATAGATTTACGGTCTAACTTAAAGTACTCTATCTGTCAAATGACATGTATGGTTTTGATTTTGGCGCCTTCCTGCGTAGCCGACTCCCCTCTCTTTGCTCCAAATGGCGGCTCCGGCAGTGAGAGAGAGTCAAGGCTGGAAATCTATGTGAAACCTATCTAAAGGAAAGAACAATTGCATGTTGAAGGAATTTAATACGGAACTTGTGGAATACAAACAGATTTTCTTGGTTATATTATGGCTTGTTGATTTAATCAAAAGGCCAAAAACTAAGAAGAAGAAAATGTCGCTAGGTAGATATGCCGCAGTTGTGGCATGCCGCTAATGTGACATGCCGTAGATGTGACATACCGCAGATGTGACATACCGCAGATGTGACAAGCGGATAAGTGATAAGTGGGGGAGAGAAGGGGAAGTAGTGGGTGAGGAAAAATGGGGAAGAGGAAGTAGAAGAATTAGGGAGAAGTGGAGGAAGAGGAAGAAGGGGTAGAGAGTAGGGCAGGGTAATGGGGTAAGTAAGGAGAGGGAAGTGGAAGTAGTTAGGGCAAAGTGAGTGATGGAGTAGGTAATGATATGAGAAGTGTGTGGAGGGGGTAGGAGAGGGAACTTAGGGGAAGGTAAGCACGAGAAGGGAGCAGGGCAGGCGGGGAAGTAACTGTGAGAAAGTAGAGAGGGAAAGATTTCAACGACTTCATTACTTTCATTCTGTAGTGATTTTAGATACACAAGAGATGCCCTTATATGGGAGTTATATCGGAGCCTCGAAATGTAAACAGCCGATGGCGAGACATGTTGCGACAAACGTCGCAACCGTTCGCTTGTCTGAGATAGCAGTTCTAGGAATCGGTAAATCAGATTCCCTTCTATGGGAGCTCTTGTGTAATTGCATTTATCAATTTACCCGTAGCAACATTATAATTAACTAAATTCGCTATTTTCTTATTGGAAAATTTCGAGAGAATCTGAAAATTGTTATCTACACCATAATAAAAATTTAACGATAATTTATCTATCATTAGCAATACAGAAAAAGTGAGGTTATGCTCATTTGTTGTTTTGTAAAAGTGAGAATGGAAGACCGAAGAAAAAGCAAAAACTATATTTTTAGGTAAATTACTGGTGCTGTACCTAAAAGAATTAGGTAAATTAACAAAATGTATTTCTTCGGTATCACGAATTTGAGGAAAGCTCATAAACTTCGCTTATCAGTCTAATGTATCACTCGCAACTAGACAAAATGTGTTAAACAACGACATGGCTAATGTAAATAGTGTAGACGAAAAATAAGTGTTTTGCAAACCTCTACATTTGAGATGCAAAGCGATTTCACCCAAAAATGTAAAAGAAATTGTTTTAGAATGTATAAAAATGGAAATATACAAGATTATTTGCAGTATCCTCTAACTGCAAAACAAAAAGGAAAGCAAATGATGGCAAAAGTCATAAATTTTCCATAACGACTAGAAATGCAAGTCGCAGAATCGTGTTGAACATGATTTACTACCATCGATTCAAAACAGGAATCGCGGAATAGAACTGGAACATCGATTGCTGACAGAGCTGAAACCATTAAAGCATTCCTAGTCGAGACATGCGCCACTCATGGGCTTACTGTCAGCATTTTAAGTGAGAACGAAATAAAACAGTGGATGATTTATTAGCGAGGTAAATAATAGAATATGGCACGAATAAGCTTTCATTTATTTGGCAAACGTCTTCTTTGTTATCTCGAATCTTTGTGGATGGACAAAATGGTCGATAAGACGCCACAAGTCGAAACTAATAAGAGGAAACATTTTTCTAAGGAGAGGCAATGAAAAAAAAGGTAGGAGCTTGCGCAATATCTGGAACACCCTCTGTTCTAAAGGTCGAAGATTTGTGTGAGAAGTCATTTGTTCCACTTCCGTTCGCCTTAAGACGACTCACCGACTATCTTCTTTCCATCCTAGCGTAGAAAATAAAATAAAAAGGTCAGGCCCATTTATATGGTGTGATTTCATTCTTTTATGAGTGATTCTTGAATCACTTTTTAGTAATCCTTCTTTTCAATTCAATTTTCTAATCTTCACACATTTTTTTCATTGAGCTAACTAGATCAAAAAAAATTATTTATATATACTTTTTTTTAAATCAAACATTCTAAAATATTCATTGATTTGTTCCAAACATTAAAGTGGTCAATATTCTAAAATCATTCCTACTTAAAAGTTTCTACTTGCCAATTTGAAAAGATTAAAATTTGAAAATTGTTGAAAAATTGTATTCTGCTAGGTTATGAATTTTTTTCTATGAATTCAACTGGATCGAAATTCGTTTTCCATCATTTGTTAAGAAATTATTTTTCTTAGTTGGAAATTCAACTATTTGGTACAAAATGCATCTATTTTGTTGAAAATTTGTCTTTTAGTAGACGATTCGACGCCTCCATTTAATATGAGTCTATGTGCTGACAGCGTGCCGTATATGAGAATATATGTAATATGTGCCGAGCATGAGTCTATCTGAATTTTTGCGATGTTGAGTTATTACTATATTCTGATAGAATAGACTATTCTGCACCTTTTGCTGCAATATTGGACAATTCTATGAAATGTGCATTCTGAAAAAAGATCGACAAGCTAAGAAAAATAAATAAGATTCAGAAAGAATCAGAATATTCGACAGAAAAGAAACTTAGTTCAAAATATAACACCAAAAATGTCATACATATGATTTTGTTTAAGAATCACAGTTAAAGCGTAACCGTCGGCAAGAATTATATTGTCTTGTCATCAAGTAAGAAATATCGTTTTTTAATGCAATGTTGGCAACCATGTATGTGTGGAGCCGATCGATCATTCTTTTGATTTAATAGTTTAATAATACTTATTAATTTAGTCTAACAAGAATTGAATAAATGTAAAGTAAGATTCAGTTTTTTCTTCGATTATTATCAAAATTATTAGTGTGGTGAGAAATGAGTCACTGTTTATTATTATGCTTTTATTATTATCTAACATACTCATTTGATAAAACCTAGGGGGTAATTAAAAATTTTAAAGTTAATTAAACAATTAAAACCATTTTCATTATTTTAGTGTGTACTTGTGACCTTTTTGAACATTTCAAACTTAAACCAGCTCTCCTGAAAAGTTTCTAAAATGCAAATAGACTTATACTCGGAACAAATTACATATATTCTCATACACGGCGCTGTCAGCATATTATAGACTCATGTTGAATATAGGCCTCAAATTATTCTTCTTGGTTTAAAAATTAATCTCTTATGGCGGAAAAGTCATCATTATTGGTTGAAAATGAACGTTTTGTTGAAATTTCTACTTTTCGCGTTGAAAATTCAACTGTTTTGTTGAACATTCGTGTATTTGGACAGAAAATTTGTTCTTTTGGATTGAAAATTCATCTTTTTTTGTTGCAAATCCAAATGTCTTCTAAAAAATGCAATTATTTGAGTGAAAATTCCCCTATTTCCCCTGTTTTGAGACCATTTTGGGCTGTAAAGTCTATTTTCATATTTTTAATCAGGTAGTGTCTAAAAGTCCGGACAGTCCGTACGTTTACTTTCAGCTATACGGCCTGGTTAAACGTAAGGACTATATTTGAAAATCAGATTTTTTTTAATAATGCATTATTACTTATTGAAATATTTTTAAAAGAAAATATTCTTGAATATAACAATGATTTTAAACATAAAAATCACAAATTTTATTTTTTACTGGCATATTTATATCGCCGTGATGGATTTCCCACGACCTGCGTATATCCAACTTAAAAAAACAAACTCTTTAATGACAGAAATCATTAAAACATCATTCAACAAAAGTGTAACACTTCTTATAAAAATATTGTTTCTTCTTTTCTCCATGTAAAAATAACAAAGTGTGTACACTAGAGGGTGGTCCAAAAATGCATTG
>CAKNWT010293091.1:0-19183 GCA_932066315.1 Andricus coriarius | reverse complement strand
GGGTGGGGGTGGGGTAAATTTTAACAAATCTTTTTTCCCCCTCGAAAATAAAAAGTTTTTATTCCAGAAATTTTTTCCGTAGGATGCGTATTTTTTTAGATATTTCGTTGTCTCAAGTTAAAAAAAACACCCTGTATAATATATATATATATACATATATATATATTATATGTAATGATATACATATGTAATAGAATTTTGCACGGCATGTGTTAAACATGTAAAATTGAAGAAGACAAAACATTAGTAAAAAGAAGCAAAAATTAATAAAAATTCGTATACAACTTTTCGCTGTTTATAATTTATTTAAAGTGGTAGCAGATTGTGTTTTGAGTACAATTTCGACTAAAGAATTAAATCAATTCATCTTTCAATAATTTAAACAGAAAACTGAATTATGTGAGTTGCATTTAAAAACTTATAGTTAATTTTTCAGGTTTATTGAAATTTCAAACTAGTGGACTGAAAATATTAATTTTTTTTTATAGCACTACAATTTTTAATATGTGGCATTGAAACTTCGGAAAATTTCATATTAAAAAAGTCATTGATAGGATCCAGTTGAAGATCAATACTTTTTTGTTTGAAAGAGCAATACCAATTATTAGTTTTTTAGAGGGACAGAATGGATGTTCTGGAGGAACAGGTAAGAATATATTAGCAAATTCACCATGCAGATAAGTGAAAGGTAAACTTTTTATGATAATGCGTTTAAACATGCGTTTAGCAGTTTAAAATATAGTGCGATGGAATTCAGATTATATAAGGACCCTACTTAAATTACGTAACAGCTCAAGGGAAGGGAGGGGTCGAGAGATTTCGTTATAATTGGTTACGGAAGAGGGGGTACGTAATTTAGGAAATTCGTAAATTCAACAAGTAATTCGCAAAAATTGTACAGAAATATAATATAATTAAAGCCAACAACAATTTTCAAAAAAGTCAGGGATTTAGAATAGAAATCTTGCAAACGTAATGGAATTTCTATAACTTTAAATAACTGTCTTGCAGAATAAATTTGCAATTTTTCAATTTTAATTTGGGAACTTTTAAAATGAAGTTTTGCGATAAACCTGATATAAAATTCTTGTGAGTAATTTATTTGCCTAGCATTTATATTTCTTTTTTTGCAGTTGCTTCCTCCTGAATATTATCATTTCAGTTATAAATTTTATTATTTTTTTGAAAACTCAACAATTTTGTTAAAAAGTGAATCTTTTTGTTTGAAAATTCTACTATTCCATAGAAAATTTACATGTTGAGAAAAATGCATATTTTGGTGTTGAAAAATCAATTTAAATCTTTTTTGGATGAAAATCCAACTATTTTTTTGAATATTTGTCTTTTTGCTTTTAAAATTGATCTGATTTAGTAGAAATTTAATCTTTTTTGGATAAGAATGCAACTGTTTGGTTAAAAATTTAATAATTTCGTTAAAAAGTCATCCTTTTTGGTCGAAAATTTACCTGTTTTGTTGAAACATCAACTGAAATCTTTTTTGGATGAAAATTCAACTATTTTTTTTGAAAATGTATCTTTTTTATTTAAAAAGTCATCTACCGAGTAGAAATTTCATCTTTCTGGGATAGAAATGCAACTGTTTGGTTAAAAATTCAATAATTTCGTCACAAAGTCCTCCTTTCAAGTAAAAAATTCTACTGGTTTTGAAAATTCAACCATTTCGTAGAAAATTTACCTTTTGAGAAAAATTCACATTTTGTGTTGAAGAATCAATTGAAATATTTTTGTATGAAAATACCTCTTTTTTTAAATATTTGTCTTTTTGATTAAAACAACTCATCTGTTTTAGTAGAAAAGTAATCTATCTTGGATGAAAATGCAACTGTTTCATTGAAAATTCAATAATTTTATTAAAAAGTCGTCCTTTTTCGTTGAAAATTTAACTGTTTTGTCAAAAATTCGCCTTTTTGGGTTGAAAACTAAAGTATCTTTGTAGAAATTTTACTTATTTAAAAATCATAATTTAATGCTGAAAAGTCAAAATGAAATCTTTTTTAGATTAAAATTCAAATCTTTTTTTTAAATATGTTAAGAAATAATTTTTTTGTTGAAGATTCATATTTTTAGTTAAAAATTTATCTTTTTGGTTGAAGATTCACCTCTTTGGTGGGAAATTTGACTATTAGTTTGAAAATTAATGTTTTTGATGAAACTTCCTATTTTATGGTTGAACATTCGTCTTTTTCATTTTAAAATTAATTTTTTTTTTATGATGAATTTAATCTTTTTCTGGTTGAATCATCAACTATTACCTTTTTTTTAGATGACGTTATTTGATGTCAACCTGGTGATAAAATTAATTAAAAGATGTTATTGCTTGTTGGTATCAATTCAGGAAATTTTAGGAAAAACGAGTACTTTTGTAAAGGATAGTTTTGACTTTGTAGAAAAGATCAATAAGATTGAAAATATCCCTGACGATTTTGAGGTGGTATTTAATATAATATTTCACACAAGTTCATTGTTGCAAATATAAAGAAAAAATGGCCACAGATCAGTGATCACACCAGTCTTCCTCAGGGATCTTTTATAACACTTCTGAAATTTTGTCTTGAAAATGCTTACTGTGTTTTCAACAATAGGTTCTACAGGCAAACTTTTGGTGTACACATGGGCTCTCCTATATCAGCTGCGGTGGCAAATTTAATCATGGAAAATCTAGAAAGTAGTATTCTCAAAACTGTTCCATACGAAGTAAAGTTTTTCTTTCGCTATGTGGATGATATTCGGACTTGTGTTCATAAGAACAATATCGATGATTTGTTGAGAAGGTTCAACAAATTTAACCGAAGACTTAAGTTTACTATAGAGAGAGAAAACAACATGAGTATAAGCTTTCTAGACTCTTTAGTAAAAAGAGACAATGGCATGTTAAGCACCGATTGGTATAGGAAGCACATATTGTCGGGAAGGTATCTGAATTTTAATACATTTACACCCTTACAATACAAAATCAGTGTGGTTAATTCCTTGGTTGACAGAGCAGTTAGACTTTCTGACCATGCATGCAAAAATAAGAATCTTGATTTACTGACCAGAACTTTAATTGAAAATAATTACCCTAAAAATTTCATCGCCAAGTTTATGAACAAAAGATTAGAACATA
This sequence comes from Andricus coriarius, assembly GCA_932066315.1. Classification (NCBI taxonomy): domain Eukaryota; kingdom Metazoa; phylum Arthropoda; class Insecta; order Hymenoptera; family Cynipidae; genus Andricus; species Andricus coriarius. The sequence continues at coordinate 16,056 of CAKNWT010293091.1, read as the reverse complement.
TTGATGGTAGAAGCAACAGTAACAGTAGTAACACTAATAACACAAACAACGTCACAAATTCTGAAAATAGTTTCAATAATAGAGAAAAGTTTTTGGTCTCACCATATACAGCAATGTACAGCAATAATTTAAAAATAGTATTCGAAAAATTAGGTTTTAAAGCTGTTCTACGTTCTGATCATGAAGGTTTTGAATACTTTAACAACGGTAAAGACCCGTGGAGAAAGGGTTTAAAGACACCCACGATCTATGGTGTTAACTGCATGGTTTGTAAATGTATTTATATTGGCCAATCAGAAAGAAATATCGATACCGGAATGAATATGATTGCACAAATGTGTGCAAACACGACGATAGCAGCACGGCATTAGTATATCATTCTCATACGAAGCATCATCATTTTGATTTTGAACATGTCAATGTACTAGGCGTTGAGGTAAATGAAAAACAAAGACTATTCAGGGAAATGTTTCATATAGCAAAGAATAAATTTTCGGTTAACAAAAGAACTGACATTGAAGGTCTGAGCGGTATATATTTAAATTTAATTAATAACACTAATAATTGTTGATTAATAACACCAACAGCTATTGATTCTGTGTAATAACTGTTGTTCATAGAATTATTTTTAACTTAATATGAATTGCGATATCTATTTTATAATAATGTAAACTTACATACTTCAGAAAACAACTATATGGTTACGATAAGATAAGAATAGAGAGTCCGGTGTCCTATTTCATGTATGACGTAGGATATATAATGCGCACACATCAGACCAATTGGCCAATCAAATTATCCTGTAACCACCTTGTATATACGACATTAATGTTCTGTATCTAAGAAATGTCACTTGCTCTTGTTAGGCTGAAAGGATAATGTGATGGCCTACCAAAAACTTTTATTTTCAACATCCTGAAAATGCCAACACAATACGCAAGTCATTTTCATATTTATTTTTCATCTTTTTAACGTCCACTGCATTTGTCTTGGTGGAAAAAATTTTAACATTACAACAAAAAGCGGCTATAATGACTTGCTCCAAGAGCTTTCTCACCCCGAAATCTTATAATTTGATTCATTAAGATGGTAAAGGATTTTACATAAGACCATTTTTACTTTCTTTTTCATACAATTTGACAGTTTTTATATTCTTCTGTGTCTAGACAATACATATTTATAACTGAAGAGGCCCTTCGTCGAAGGGCAAAACGTTTGAAGTTTCTTCAATACATTTTTGGACCAGTATACCAACAAGCAATAACATCTTTTAATTATTACCTTTTTTGTTAGGAATCTGTTTTTAAGGTTTAAGATTTAATTATTTAGTTGAGAATTTAATTATTTTGTAGAAAATGAAGGTATTTTCTTAAAAAGTCATCTTTTATAGTAGAAAAGTCACTTTTTTTTGGTTCAAAATAAATAAATTTGTATATGAAATATTGTTTCATTCCGTTTATAAAAGATCATATGATAAAAATATTACAAGATTAAAATGGTCAAGGAAAAATCATAGATTTTTGAAAACGAGGTTTTCACCCTGCAAAGCATGGATTATCTTAAATACAACAAATTTCCACAAGTTTTAAATCCATTATCTTATTATTTCTGGAAACCATAAATTGCGTACAATCTGCAACGAACCCCCCCCCCCCCCCCCCCCCCCCCCCCCCATGGGGGGGGCTTTTTGAGAGGGCCGATAATCCGTTACGTAATTTAAGTACTGCCCCTTAATGGTGTATACAACTTTTAGTTATATTTTATTCCTTAGCTGCTCTTTTATTGTACATTGGTGTTGATTTGAATTTTAATATATTGCAATGCTTTCAGTTGAAATCTGTTGAAGTTGGACCAAGTGTTTGTGAACGCACCTACTGTTGATGAAATTATAAATAGTATTGCTGCAGCTAATAATTCGGAGAACTGGACATCTTTTCCCGGATTTAAAGTGAGTAATATAAGTATTATTAATTTCTTTTATCCACTTATATATTTAGTCAGATTACAATGATAGTGTATATATGTTAAATTCAAAATTTTATAGGAACTAACGCGACTGCTGGGCAGTGAAACTAATGCGAAAATAGTTTACACAATGCACATCTTTTGAATACCATGAAAGCTATATAACTGAGCAAAGCAGAAAAGTTTTAGTCCACAGTTTTCTATATAAGAAAAAAGCAGAATTGCTGAAAAAATTATATCAAAGGTCAACCATTAAATGATTGGATGTACGTAATTATTTGTAAAATTTTAAAGATACCTCTGAAAATTTTTAAATAATAGGGTTCAAATATTCTAAATCAGAAATTTGGTCTAATTTTTTCTTAAACATTTGAAAAAATCTTTTAATTAATTCAATTTTAAGGAAGTATAATTTTGCTCATTTCAGAGAAATTCTGATGTGAAAATAAACCTGTTCTTCATGGTTCTTTAAATTCTAAAAGCCATTTTGTTTTTGTTCACCCAATGTTCAATTTCACATATTCCTTGCACTTTACATTCTCACAGTGGATAAAAAAGAATTCTTCGATTTTGCAAACACAATTTCCCGCTGATCTCCGGGCGAATCGCCTGATATTTTCCCATCTGACCCTGATAGGGCTAGCATAATCTGGCCCGGGTAGGGATAATTTCATGGCTTAGAGTCGTGCCATACCGGGTAGCCCGGTTCGCAACGCCACCTGGTACATGTTAAGGGAAACACGTGAATTTCAGTGTGAACTTTTGACGTTTCATAAATATTAATTAAGTTTAATAAAATTATGCCAAAGTGTAAAAAGGGCACATTGCGGGTTCGGAAGCACCGTACGATAGCCGGTTTGCCATATACATGTGACGTGTCGAGTGGAAGTAAGTAAATCAGTCAAACTTAACCTAAAAATGAAAATTGCATTATATAATTTAAATTAAATTTAAATACTATTCAAGCAATTTACTAACACTACAATTTCATTATGTAGCTTGTGCCAAATGCAAGGCCACAGAGGAGGAAGTGCTTTCCCACATCAGCACAATATTTAGCTATGCTAAAGCTTGGGACGGCAATCGAAAACAACGAAAAACTTGAAGTATATTTTCATAAGTTCTAATTATTAAAATAATACAGTTGAATTTATCTTGTGTACTATTAATTATTTAGATTAAAAATGCCCCATTATTTTTAATATAACTCAATGGGGGGACCTGATAGGATACCGACTTGGCACTGACCCGACACACCGATCGGGCTAATAAGTTCGGCTCAGATTGGGCCGTGCGTTTCATCAAAGGTCTGATCCAACCTGGCGGCGCCTAAACGTCACGTACCCAAGCCACGAGCAAGAAGGAGAAGAAGAACGGTTTAGAGAGTCCCGATTCATCATCGAGGCCATTGAGGGTACCCCCGACACGGCTGATAAAGCGGGACTGCAGTGTAACTTGAGAAGGGAATCTGAGAACCTGGTTTCTTTGAACAATGACACACTAAGTTCTTTAATTTCAAACTAAGGACTTCTTATTGACTAATTTGTATTAATGTTTTCTCATGCGATGCGCATTTGTCTCTTGAAACATCGACTGTTCTTTTTACAATAAAGGATCTTCTTTAAATCATTGAGTTATTTTCTGGTCTGAAGTATGTCATTTTTTTACCTATTACACTTTTTGTAACTTATTATTCGCTCAGACGTATGACATCATCCCCTTATTTCATATTTCTTGGGAAATTATTGAAGCATGACCAACAATACGTTGGTGGCCAACCACTGGTTCCACTGCCCTACGATCGGCGAGAAAATTGTAGGCATGTGGCTTTGAAGCTTAACAACTCAGCCAAAAAAATGCAAGCCTGATAGGTAAATATTCGTTTGAAAGCTCAAAGTGTTCTACGTAAATAAGCTGAAAGACGTTAATGTACCAAATTTGTTGTGCTTTGCAGACTGAAAACTTTGCAAAAAAAGTAAGGAAATTTAGACACATTTAAGAAGAGTCAAGTTTAGTGCATTATTTTGTACACAAGAAGGCAATGGAAAAAATGTACGTACATGGAGAAAACATTTATGAACGAATTGCAGTTAACAAATTAAAAAAATAATACAAATTGTTGCTTAAAATTACAAAAATGTACAACTGTACCATTTTCAGTCCCAATGAATGTATTTAAAACAATTCAATGCAAACTGTCACGCAAAGGCTCTGTAATTATTTACAATCTTCAGAACAGATGTGATTTTTTTTTCATAAAAATCGCGACATTTTCGGGCATTTTTTTTTTGTTTTTTTTTTTTTTCAAAGTAAGTGTTAGAAACCAGCGGGGTTGCCTTTTTGCTGCCGGTCAGAAGAGGCGTCAATGTCTGGGCAAGAGTTCAGAAGCACGGGTCAAAGAAAGACACCAGCGGTTGGCAGCAAAAAAGGCTCCCTCGCTGCTTTCTGACACATACTTTCCTACACAAAAAAATGTCTAAAAATATCGCGATTTTCACGAAAAAAGAAACACTCATATCCTGCCGGGAGATTACAAATAATTACAGAGTCTATCCGTTACAGTTTGGAGTTTAAATCGCTTTAATATCTTCATTAGAACTGAAGATAGTATAGTTCCACATTTTTGTAATTTTAAGCAACAATTTTTATTAGTTTTCAAACTTGTTAACTGCTATTTGTTCGCAAATGTTTTCTTCATATTCATGAACTTTGCAAACTTTTCCCATTGCATTATGTACAAAAAACAATATTCTAAACTTGACTCTTTTTAAATGTGCCCGAAATTCGTGACTTTTTTTTACATTTTTAAGTCTGCAAAGCACAAAAAAAAATTGTACATCAACGTCTTTAAGCTAATTTACGTAGAACATTTTGAGCTTTCAAATGACTATTTACTGATTACGCTAGCTTTTTTTTCGCTGAGTGGTTAAGCTGCAAATCCAGACGCCTACCATTTTCTCGCCGATAGTATAGAGCTAAGTCTACAAAATCTCTATTCGCTTTTACACGAGCGAGTTTTTCTAATTTTGTCCACGATGGAGATTCTTACAGAGGAAGCTGGGTTGAAAATATATTAGAATATAACCGAGAACTAGGAGCCCGGTTCAACCATTCGAGCAATTTATATTTAGATGCACACATTTTGCGATCTGTGGCTGTAACACTGATGGTCTTGGGTCAAAATACTGCAGTCTTCAATTATTATATCTCTCGTTTTAATAAAAAATTAATGAATTGCAAGAGGATTATAAATGATCTCTTAATTTCCCAAATTGTTACCTAGGTATTAATAAATCGGCATCATTTATTCGAAAATAAAATTTGCTGCACAATTTTACACAATAAGTGCATCTACAATTCTGAAATGTAGCAAATGTTCACGGATTTCTTTAAATCTCCACGTTTCGAGAACCCTTGAATGCAAAAAAAAAACTGGTTTTACCATGGTGCCTGTCTGTATGTCGTCGTCGTTTGTATACCCGATAACTTTTGAAACACTGAAGAGATTGGAGTGTGCTTTGGCACACGTTTTAAGGGACCAAAATGAAAGGCAAGTTAGTTAAGCAGCCGTTTTGACCAACGCTTCTGGTTTTAACCAACAAAAAATACTTTTAAAAAATCTGCTCACCGCGCGGGCACATTCTCATCGCGCGCTACGCTTGAGCACGCCTAGAGCGCGCGACTGGTGGTTCTCGCGCTTCGCGCTCGATAATATATTTATCTCGAGCTGCACGCTCGATCTCCTCCGTACTTCCCCCATATTTGTGCACAGATCTTTCAAACTTAAAGCTCAAAGCATCGATGACTGTAACTTGGTGATTGTAAATTATCTTTTGTTAAAGCTCCTTCGGCTTTAACGAACACATTCTCATCACGCGTCTCGTGCTTCGCACTCGATTTTATCCAAAATTCGAACTTTTCTACATTAGGTTTAACACTATTATATCAAATGGATATTATATTTTTTCTGTGCCTTAGCCTGGGATTGCTAATTCAGATATTGCAAAATAAAGTACAAATTTTATTGATCATGACAACTGTAAAATTTGTTTCGAATTTTGCATTACATTTTATCCTCAACTATATGCATTGGTATTGAAACAAACTTATTTGCATTGTCTTGTTTTTATAAGTAAAAAAAGTGCGCACTCTATAAAAAAAAAAACAATTTTTTCTATTAGACATTTTATTGCAACTTGTGTGGTTTTTCCATAGATTTTTAATTTTTATTTGTAATGCTATTTCTTATGATTTAAACAAAAACTACACGCAGAAAAAAGAAACCTATATTTTACTATAAACCAAGTTAAATCTACTGATCTTCCAAGTACGTATATGGACAACACGGTAGTTCAGTAAATGTTACAAGTATAGGCAACTGAATATGACTACCATTTCTGGTTACCAGTGCCAATTCTCAAGTGGTGCTGTCCTGCGGATCCGTATATATTACCGATCCAGTCACTATTCCGCACTGTTCCTTGACGCTGCAGTTACGAATTATCATGTCACTTTGACGGATATGATTAGCAGCAGTGGGACTCCGATGCTGTTTCGAAGTCGAAAATCGAACGAACCTCTCTTTCTATCTCCACACGTTAGAAAAAGAGGTCCGTTCGATTTTCGACTTTCGACACGGTATCGGAGTCCCAATGCAGACTGCACAGCTGACTTATGTTAATGGTATAGACTATAGTTTAGGCTTTAGAGTCTTTAGATGGCACTATGAACTATAAAAAAATATTGCTAAAAAATAATTAAAAATTAATACCCGGTTAATTCATAGATACGTGTTCGAATATACTTATAATTAATCGGTATTTGTAAGGTCACAACGCTTATAATACAATGGAAATTTCGCACGCAACGGGGGGGTTCGAACGCATAAACCTAAGCACGCAAGTCGACTATCTTAACCACTACACTATTCAACAAGTTACGATCTGAGAAATAATCCCGAAATGCATTTGTAACTGAGGTGGTGACCTCGGCAACGACTTCTGAATACGCGCCCATGCCATCGCGCACACAAGAAAAAAGTTCTCGCATTTACATCATATCCATATACAAGTCAGCTGTGACAGGCGCGGGACACAAACACGTCTTGCTCCAATAAACTGTCAACTGTACGTGATCTGTGAATAAGATGTGCCCTCCAGAATAGTGTTATTTATTATAAAACCCCTTCATTGCTAAGTGAGAACATGGAGTAATGTGACGACTGTCACAGAAATGTCAAAAATAAATGTTTTTTAGGTGATGCCATGAGGTAGTGCAATTCATCCATTGCTGATGGCGTCATGAATTCATCCGGTGGTCCGCGCGGATCTGATCGGTAGCATGTACCGATCCTTCTGCAATGTTCACAGCGCCACTATTGTAATCTCGGTTCAGTGAATTTCACATATCTTACAGTATTTAATACAAGGGAATGGAGGTGTAATTTACTAAAGGATTACCTTTTAATGCACCTTAACTTCACTGTGACATTTACGAAATGCTAAGTGATTTTGACATTTTCACACCCTCTTTAAGAGCAGTTTTTACTGTTACGGTTACAAGAAACACGTTACATTTCTTGATAAGTAAATATAACATTTCTTTTTTCTGCGCGTACGCTTCTTCAACAAAATTATTTATGACCAATTTTTAAAGCTCTTTTTTGTGCGAGTAACTTTTGTCTATTAATTTTTTTCATAGCTTGTGTCGTTTGTCCAAAAAGTAATTGCTAACAAATTTGTAGATCTTTTTTGAATGAACAATTTTTCTCTATTCATCTTTTTACGAACCTTGCGTCGTTTTTCCAAAGATTTAATTTTTATATTTTTAATGCGATTTTTTTACATATAAAACAAAAACTACGCATCCCATCAAAAAGTGATCCATAACTTTGTAGATCTTTTTTATATGCACAATTTTTCTTTCTTTATCTTTTTTCATATCTTGCATAGTTTGACCACAAAATGGAATTTTTTATTTTCCAAAAAATTCAAAAAGTTGTTTACGCCATATTTTAGGGTTGTTCAAAAAGAAACATTTTTTTCCTCTTGACTTTTTTTTCATATCGTGCGGTTTTTGGCTTAAAATGTTTATTTTCGTTTTTTTTTTTGAATATTGTAAATGATATAACTCCAGTAATTTTTATTATATCAAAAAAATTAATTGAGATAAATTCTTCTTCTTGAGTACTACGAACATCCGTATATAGAATATATAAATCCTAAAGAAAGTGGTCTCAAACATTTTTTAAATGCGCTCACTTTTTGCATTTTTATCCAAAATGGCTGGCTAACGAACTTGACCTTCATTTTAGGACACTTTAAAAGTATACCAAAGCCCAATCCATTCTGTCAATTCTTTCGAAAGTTATCGCGCTACAGACTAAAAATCTACATACATATATTCATACATGCACACAGATGAAACCTGTTTTTTTGTTGTTTAGTAGGTATCATAAGGCGGACATGTGACAAAAACGGGGGGGAGGGGGTCAAATTTCACACAAATCTAATACCTTCTCTTATGAGAATGTAAAAATCTATTTAAACTGTGCAAGATACGGAAAAAATAGACAAAAATTGTTCACCCAAAAATGATCTACAAATTTGTATTTAATTGTAAAAAATAACATTAAAAATGAAAAAACTAATTTTTTGGAAAAACGACATAAGATACGAAAAGAAATGAATTAACACAAGTAGTTGAACCAAAACAAAATTTACAAATTTGTTCTGAATTACTGTTTGATAGGACGCGTAGATTTTTTTAATCGTAAAAAATAACATTGAAAAAAATGAATTTTAAAAAAAATAACATAAGTTACGAAAAAAAATAAAAAATTAAAACTTGTTAAACCTAGAAAGGTCTACAAATTTGTTTCAAATTCTTCTTATAAAAATACACTAAAATTAAAAAATAAATTAAATCTTTTGATAAACGACACAAGATACAATAAAATTGTAATTAACACAATTTTTCGCCTATATTATATCAACAAATTTGCTTAGAAACACCTTACGCTAGGACGCGTATTTTTTGATAGGATGCGCACATTTTTTACATTATAAAGACAAGACAATGAAAAAAAGAGAAATGCCCAATAAGGAAAAAGTATTGAAATAATCATGAAAAATAAGATGTGTACTTTATCTTACAATATCTGAATACGCGATCCCGGAACCAGATACAGAAATATAAAAATAGGGGAGACCACCCTACAGTATATCATGATCCTACAGTAGATAATCTTCAATTAAAAATACTAATGGATGTTAAATAATTAATTTAATGTGATAAATAGTTAAGACACGATACGTGTTAATATATTAAAATTAATAATTATTATTTTACTCATATATAATTAAGGGTTATCTACTGTAGGGTGGTCTACCCTAATATACATTTAATATAATACAGTTGAACATCATGTAGAAAATAAGTTTTCGTTTTGAATAAATTTTAAACGAGTGCGAAGCACGAGATACGTGATAAAAATGAGTTCGGTAACGCCGAAGGAGCTTTAACAAAAGAGAATTCACAATCACCAAATTACAGTTGCGATGGTTTGACCTTTAAGGGCATATGATACTTCAATCGGGTTCAGTTCTCCTGGGTTTCTGTGCACAAAACTTTAAATTTTTAAAAACTTAATTCGGAGATGCTATAAAATAGAATAACGGACGTCCCGGAACTCTTTTTTTAAGGGATAATAGCACAACAATATATTCTGCTAAATTAAAATTTTTTGTATATGCACTATTTGGAGGTTAGGATCGGTTGTCAAGTCTCTGTCATTTCGATAATGTCGGTATCTGTTGTATCGAGTGGCGTAGAAGGCGTTCTAACAAGCATACTATGTTTTATTGCTTGTCCTAAGTTTTCGACCAAAAATATTGTGTAGTTTGGAAGTAAAGCTGCGGGGAGAATTGTAACACACATAACCTCAAAATACACACATATTAATCAAATATATCAAAATGAAATTTTTTTTAAATTATTGTATTTATTATTGTAGGATAAAAACCCGGGGAACCTAACACTGCTAAAATCGATAATTTTTTAAGTATCACATGCCCTTAAGTTTGAAAGTTCTATGCAAAAATGTGGGAAACGTACAATGACCGAGCACGTAGCACGAGGTAAATACGTTATCGAGTAAGAAGCGCGAGATATTATAGTACATTTTTAACCGTGTGGGGAATTGATTAGTCCCCACTTGGTTAACATTATTTTCTTCACATACCGCGAATAGTCCGGACGCCAGACCCACTTCCGTCGGATTCGCATTTGATATGCAATGTCGTTAATGATTCTTGTTCAGACTGATCTCCTGATTCCGAATCTGCGTGATACCCCTCTGGCATTTATGGCGTTCTCGAGATATCAGCGATTAATTAAATTTTCTTAATCGATTAATTATTACATTACCGTTCAATATTTTCAAACTTTTTCTTTTGCATTTTTGTAGACGAAAAGGAGAGGAATAAAAGTTCGGAATCAGGAGATCAGTCTGAACAACAATCATTAACGACATTGCATATCAAACGCGAATCCGACGGAAGTGGGTCTGGCGTCCGGACTAGAAGGGGAATGCGTAGTCCCGCTCGTTGGGAGGCCTATTGTTCCGCCCGGGTCGAGTCCTGGCATTGAGGTTAAATGTCTAATATTTCTAAACTTTCCGATCACTAATGTGGAAAAGTAAGTTTTACTACACCGACTCATCATCGATCGTGGAATAGATCACTTTTACTGTTTCGCGCCAGGGTCCCAAAATCGCATTTCCCGTGCGGGTATAAAATAAAATATGTGACCGTCCGCGAAGAAAGGGACTTAATGCGTCAAAACTGAATTTTACAGGACGGGCGATCGTAGCAAGTCGCAAGCCAGCATTTGAGTAGTGGGGATGCGTCTACGAAAAGCACCCCCTCCACTTAACACTACACGTTTAGGCACGAGCCAGTGGAGCTCACGGACACGTCGCGAATAGCGGTGTGGTAAGTGGTGGGGCTGTCTTTCGTAGGCCTCTCGTTCGGTCTTCGCGTACGCTTATCATGCCTATGTTTGTAGCCTACTAACAAGAAAAGTAATAACCTTAAAAAATGTCTGATTATTGGAAATTAAAGAGTAACTCAGAAACTATCGATTAGCGTAAGAAAATGAAAATCGATTTTTTCCGCATTAGGTCACTTTCTTCACGGACGGTCACATATATTATCGAGCGCAAAGGGCGAGAACCAAGAGACTACAAATTTCGAATTTTATACTCAAAATATTACCTAAGACTTCAATAAATCATTCGTCTATTTGTGCTTGTTTTGCAGCGAGGACTTTCTACATCAGCTTTTTTCACATGCGTGAGTTTCACTGCATTTTTTCTGACGAGTCAGCCTAAGATACAGTCTCGAAAATACAATGAACTAACGTTCTCGAGTAAAATAATCTTTTTTTTTAACACATGTACGAAATGTTCGCTATGTGAGGCATGTATAGCGTGCGGGAAGTGACCAATTCAGAAACCGCACAGTGGTAGAGAATCCAATAAAACTGGCCAAAATTAGATTGTTCGTCCCACTTGTAAAAAAATTAAAAACAGGGGGTTACTTGGGTTGCTAATTTCAAATTTAAATTAAAATTTTATAAATTCTTCTTAAACTTGGTACAAGCGCATTTTTGGGGTCTTTGAATTTGACGTCAAAAGGTACAAATTCACAATGGCGGATCTAATATGACGGCCAAAATTGTTGAGCTTTTACATATTTGTCGACAGTTAAGACAATCAAAATGACGATATAATAAAAAAATACTGGCCAAAACATGAAGGTTTGATTGTATCTCCATCATGCCAGTTTTTTCGGATTTTATCCCACTGTGAAACGTGGTAAGGAGCTAAAAAAATACTGTTTCTAGCTACTGCACTTGCGCTCTTTGAGCAAGATTACTGTTTATAGCTGTTGCGCTTGCGCACTTTGAGCAAGATTATATGCTCTAGCTGTTGCGTTGGCGCAATTTAAGCAAGATTACTTTTTGCAGCTGCGTTACGCTTGCGCATTTCAATTCAAAATTACTTTCCAGGACTGCCGAAATCATAACCTCACTTCATTATGAGATGACACTTGACGAACTGATTGTGAGTAATGAATAGTGATTGGGCCAACTCGAAGTGATAAGTTACCATACATGACTAATAAAATACCATAAATTGCCGAAAATTTGTTGCACTTTGGAATACTTCAAATTTCGCAAAAAAACGTAATTTTTCCATAAATTCCCGGAAATTTTTGGACTTCTTCCAAAAAGCTTTAGATATCTTAAACTTCCGGAAACTTTCGGGAATTCATGAATTTACCAAAATTCACGAAATTTCTGACATTCCAAAATTTCCGGAAATTTTCTGTAATTTTTGGTGATTTTACACTAAATTTCCGGAAAAATGGTTTTATTGTTTATGAAATCGAAAATGCCCTGCATTTGTATACAAAAATATAGTGTGCAATAGGTGCTGAAAGTAGGCAGTTGTAATTCTTGTAAAGATTACAGTACTTGCCATCAGCTCATCTTCGGGTCGTCTTCGGCTCGCCTCCGACTCACCTAAAATTCCCTTTCGATTCACCTCTGGCGCGTACAGCAAACTTCACACTTGTGTGGAACTGCCTACTTTCCGCACTTGTAATTCAATATGCTATTACGTAACACAAGGATACGTATGCGCATTCGTTATTTTGCCCATTCACTGTTCTGCGCCGTGATTCTCTCTTTTAAACTAACCTCAAACGTGAGACGTCAGCGAAAAGGTCGATGTTTCGTGGCTGTATAGAAGCACAATAAGTGGCCGATTTCAGGGCGGTAGACTATCTGTGAAAAAAGACTAAACATTGTTGGAGGTGGAAGGCTTCATAAACTTTAATCCGCTACTTTGAAGTTGGCTAAAGTGAAACTACACTGTAAAAAATAAAAAAAATGGTACCAGTTAGAATGGTAAAATTGCCAACAAAAAATTGGTGCAATTTTACTACTCTGATTATGGGGTAAATACCACTTGCATGTTAGAATTTCCCACCAATCCTGTAACTTTACCACTTTTAGACTGATACTATAGGAAGGCGTTGTAAAAATACAGTTTCTGCTTGTGAATCTGTGACTTTCAGAGTAGGTAATAAATGGACCTTCTTTCAGAGTATTAAATTTTTTGACGCTGGTAAAAGTACAGAAACTGTTAAAAATTTCTCTTTCCAACATAATCTCTTGTCTTGAAATTTTATAATTGATAACGCGGTGTACTTGCACAGCTCCTAACGTAGTATAAGTACAGGTAATTGTAAAGTTTCAAAGTTGCGGAAAATAATGAAAAAAATGGTAAAATTACAATTATTTGTCAAAGAGTGTTTCAGAACGGTATAAATTATGGAAAAATTAATTTACAAAATTCATAAAAAATATAGTTAAAAGATGTATTTAAAAAAATTAATTTGTTTATTTCTATTTGTATATATGAGAATTTATTTGTTTGATAACTACGTAGCATACCATCATTCACATTTCTTATGTAGATGCTAAAGTTACCATGTTGAATAAAAACACGAATATTTTTGGTTAGGATGCCATCACCTACAAATCCATAACATTCATAATGCATTGTAATTTTACAGAATCTGTCTGGAAACTTAAGTAACCTAAAAGTTGAATTCCATACTAAAAGTGGATAATCGTTTTTGTCAGTGAAAACGTTACTTTGGCAGTAGGTAATAATCGGACCTAGTCTGAAAGTGGTAAAATTACCAGAATTTTTTTTTACAGTGTAGGTTGCCTGCAGTGAATTTAGGTTGGCTGTAGTGATTTAGCCTCAGCGCACTAACTAATGGAAGAAACACGCAGTGCAGTGCAATGACAGTTCATGTCCTTTCAAGGCTTGGTGCAGTAATTAATAATCACGCCTTCTTTTTCAGTTCGTTTCGCACTTGATGCACAAATAACTATTTATATGGTCACGCGTGTTTGCAATAACTCAGCTTCGCCTCGTTCTTTCAAACTCAAGCTCGAGCGTAAAAGACTACTTTGCACTATTTTAACTATAAATAGTATTTTTCCACTAATTCAGATTTAGAAAAAAATATCAGAATACACAGAAAAAAAGTTCATTAAACTTTCTTGAACTATTTCAAGAGTCGGGGATGAGAGCGAACCTTGAACAAATTTTCTATATTCTGTATAACTTTCAGGATTTATTGTAAAACAAATCTGGAATAATTCTACAAGAGTTCTGTAAACTTAATATTGAAATCCGATTTAAAGAAGTTCAATAAAATATACAGAGAAATTCATGGAAAAATGTTTAGACCTTTCGTAGAAATCATAATTGGAGTATTGAGAGTTTGCGATTGCATCATTATAAGGTGTAAGTACCTCAATTCAGTCAACTTTATAGAAAAATTCTGGAAAAAATGTAGAAAAATCTCATAGAAATTCGATTCGAGGTATTCAGTGTTTCTGTACTACTTCAATATATTATCTATAGACTTCAATTCTATAAAATGTAGCTGCGCAGTAGCTACTGTGCGCAGGCAGCGAGATTTTTCGCATCCCTCGCACCCCGGCCATTGCTCGGAACGGATTACTTTTTAGTAAACTAGTCACTTTTTTTATTTGCGGTTACTAAAAAGTTACTTATTTTATAAAAAGGTTACTTTTGGTTACACTTTTTGCCCGAAACGAATTAATTCATTAATCGAATTATTTAAAAACGCGTGTAAGTACACTCTCCTATCAGGTTCCATTAACAATGTACCGTTGAAAATCTTAATCGAAAACTTTCACTTTGAAAGTTTCAAAACACGACATTTTTGATCAATGAAATTTTTAGGGAACTTGCAAAAAATGTAAAAATTCAAATTTTGCCAGTAATTTTGACACTTTAGAGCCGGGGAAATTAGCTAATAACAAATAAAATAATAATTATATCGTATCTAAAATGCATAAAAAGAACTATCAATGGAATTATTATGAATCCTGATAAAAATGGCAATTTAACTAAAATTGCTAGTTCTTCATTTAAAATTTAAATCTTTTTTGGTTTGGATATCGTACTATGTACCATATTTTTTGATGAGAATTTATCTTCGTTGGTTGAAAATTCGGATAAAAGTTGAACAATTTTGTTAAAACTTCATTTTTTTGTTGAAGATTCATCATTTTAGATGAAAATTCGTCTTTTTATCGCAGAAAATAAATCTTCTTGATTAAAAATCACCCTTTTGTTAAAAAGCACATAATTTTTTTTGAAAATTCTTTTTTGATAGAAAGATAACTTTTTTGTTGAAAATTCATATTTACGGGTTGAAAATTTAACTGTTTTGTAAAAATTGGTCTTTTTGGTTTAAAAACTCAACAATTTGGTTGAAAAAGAACCTATTTTGTTGAAAAATCGTCTTTTTTAATGAATTCTACGGTTTTTTTATATTAAATAAAAATATTTTTGGGTAATTTTATCAACTATTACATTTTTCGTTAAGAATTCATCTTTTTCAGTGAAAAAATTCAACCATTTTATTAAAAGTTGAACTACTTTCTTAAACATTATTTTTTTTTTTTTGAAGATTCATAATTTTAGTGGAAACTTCGTCATTGTTACTTCGTTATTGTTACTTTACGGTTACTTTTTTGAGAGAAGTATGGTTACTATTTTACTATTTTTTGAAGCTTTAGCATTTCCGAGCCCTGTATATATTATAACTTATTTAACTTTATATAACTTATACAAACTTATTCTATATAGCTATCTAACTTCTGATTAATCTTAAACCTACTAGAACTTATGAACAAGAAAGAATTTACAATTAAAATTTTTTTCGACATTTAAAATTACCAAAATTATAAAATTTTAAAAGTGGTAAAGATCCCGAAATTTCCAGTTCCCTAAATATAAAACTAAATTTTCGAAATTTTATATTCTTGAAATTCTCGACATTATAAATATAAAACTCCGGAAATTCAAAATTCCCGAAATTATGAAACTAGAATTTTCAAATTATCGATATTCTAGAAAAATAGCGTATTTCTTTTAAAGAGCATTTATTCATTAGAAAAGAAGAAATTCTG